>SJJU01003628.1:0-10077 GCA_012932125.1 Conopomorpha cramerella
CGGAATCGAGAGTGAACGGGTCGACGGTGTTTGTGAAAAGCTTTTTGTCTGGGAACTTTTATTAAGAAGACTCAGCTGATAGACGGTTTTAAAGGAACATTAATTAATTGCCCATTTATTTGACGCATCTCCATATCGAGCTTCAAAAAACCTCTTCCCTTTCACCTCTTCGTAACCCATACGTACGTTTTTGTTTTCATGTTGACCAGTATCTAATATTTTTCTCATATCGCTGACTAGGGTCAAAGAGACCCTCAATTATTACACCTCCAACGTTATTAGTTAGAAAGCTCTACATGATGATAGACATATGTCAAAATAGAAGGTTACTGGTCGTCAGGCTACTGATAAATTAAATAAACCATTATTTGAGAGAAATAACGTTACTAACATGCATTATTATGTTATGAAACACGAGAAAATAAAATGGGGCTTAGTTCAAACGAAAGTGTTAGTAATGACGGGCAAAATCTCTAATTACCACGTAACCCCGTGAAGAAAGTATAGTTAGAGCAAATTGTTCGTAGCAAACGTCATGGTCTAAAGATTTATACTGTTATGAAATTAACTGTGTAGGCACTTGCATTCGCAGCTCACGTCATTGCTATTTTGATGAGTGTAAATGCACCATTTACTTCGGACCATGTAACGACGCTGAAACAAATTATGTTTTACAAATCTCTACGTACAAATGTCGGTGCCCGAACATTTGTGGACGTGAAAACTTGACGGGCAATTTTAGACTAACAAATGGGGCTTAGATGGAAAATCTATATGAGGATTCATATGCTTGGTATAAGTACTTTAGTATTCACCATTAACATAACAGCATTGTGAAATTAACTTAAAGTCTGTTCGTGTGCATGTAGTTGAAAAGATCACGACATACTTATGCATCCCTTAAACTTTCTTCTTTTTTTATAAATATTTTACAAAAACATGTTAAGTAGCTAAAATCACTTGGGTTATGGAATTCAGACAACGAAATATACTTAAATACATTTTGTTTTTTTTTTTTTCTTCTTTTGAATACAACACAACATTAACAAGTACCTACTTAAAAGCCATCACCTAAGTACCTGTCAGCGGTGGGAATCGAACCCACGACCCAACGGAATAGAGGCAGACACGCTGACCACTACACCAACGGGCGTCTATACTGAAAGAGACTGAAACGTACCAAAATAAAAGGAAAATGGCTGTGTAACTAAACTACCTCTCTTGACAATAATAAAATACAAATAACTTGGTATACACGCGTAATAAAAAGTCTCGCGATATTGTGACCTATGCACCTTTATAGGATAGATTAAGATACAAAGTAGGTCTCAACATATAGTGGTGTAACGTCCATTTGCCTTAACCGAAACTGGACCGCAGAAGCCATTCCGAGTGCATTAACAAATTGGAAAAATGTTTAAATGCGTCTGCTTAATCTACAGAAATTTGCCTCTTGGGCTGTTTAAACTGCTTTTTAACTATCCCATTCGTCCTTGTGTTCAGCTTACATGGTCTAAACAACACAGCTATTAGGAGTAAGCTAAAAGAGTATTTGTGCACGTCCGTTAACGTATTGAGCTGGGTGAAATTCTGGTCCAAGATCGCGTACTTGTTCCAGGGAAATAAAGCTCAGGCACACAATTCTGTTTACCTCAAATGCATAGCACCGTAATGGTGTATAGTATAAGTAGGTTTGTGTATGTCGGTATAGTGATCTGCAGCTTTCACAGAAAAAGATAAAATTACTAAGAAATGAACGGGTGGACGCAAACAAACTAGGAAAAAGTACCAAATCTTTGTATATAAAGTTGAAAACACCACAATATTAGCAAAGAAATCGACCAGTAAGTTCGTCTCGGCCGAAGCCACACACAAATAAACACATTCACTGAACCAAAGTTAAATACGTCGGTTTGGCACTAATGTGGGAGTTAACCTCTAAGTAAAACTAGGTTAAGTGCGCTACTTAGGTACAAAGTGATATTTTAAAATTGCGGCTGAAAAATATTATTTTTTTGTGAAATTGCAAAACTATGTTTACATTGAAGATATTATGCTGAAAAAAAAATAGTACTTAAAATTTTTATTTTTATATTATTTACTTTGATTTCTATTTAAAAAAAATGAAGCAAAAATCTCGAATAAATTCTTGCACAATTTGGTACCTCTGCGTATGATGAAAACTGTACAGTTCGAGTAGCGCCATTAAGTTTATAATGAAGGCTGCAGGCGAGAAGCACAGGAAAAAAGCTCGAAAGGAATTTGAAGTAAAAAAAAATATCGCCGTTATTAATGATGAAGTTGGGCAAGTGTCTCTTCCGAGTTGCGAAGGAGTTTTTGATAAAATCTTTACAAAGAAACGTTCTCAATAACTACCGTACGTTAAACTTAGTGCGAGTTCTTTTGAATCAATTTTGATTTTGCTACGTCATATTTTGATCAGAACTTAAAAATACCGTCATTTTTTGACAAACTACCGAGACATTTTTTAAACGATTCTGGCACAGTAGGTTTAATTTAATCATATTTACATTCTAACACCTCTTTTTATATGAAAATACAAAAATGTAAAGTAGGTACACCCAATTAACATCTTCGCACGTCACGATAATAAACAGACGGAATTCGTAATATTCTGTACAACTAATTCAGTATTCAGATTTAGTACCTACTTAGTACTATTTTAACTATATGTAGGGACCTACATTTTCTATATATATGTTCTTATATTAAGGTTATAATATATGTTCTCATTTCCATAATCTTTAGGATGTGGTGTCATCAAGACGTGACCTTCAAACCGATTTTTAATGTTAAAGATTTTCGCTACAAACTATAAGAGACTATGGATGGAAGTTAGTTAACTGCATTGCTTCATATTCAAAGCAGGATCTTAAAACAAATTAGTAAAAGACAAGAAGCTTCCAATCTTATCGCAATGTGAATTAACCCTTTTAGAACTTGTAAGTTCTTCAGCTTAAGTGAAGTTTAAGCTAATAAATCTTACTTAGACTAATCTCCTCGAGCCGTGTCGAGATAAACTACTGGTAGGACCGTTTGTTCTAGCTAGAGCGTAAGGTATATTCTCGTAAATAGGTACAGTCGCGTATTAAGTCAGTTTTGTTACACTATTTTAAGTTGGACTGTACGACGAAGGAACTTGTATATCTCTTTTAGTTAAACCCAAAAACGATGTGTATAAGAAGGTACTATATTTTATACTGGAGTAGTGGTTACTCCAGAAAGTTAGTAGGTTTGCTGCCCTCAAATGGTAGGATCAAGCCTTGGCCACTAGACTATTATCGTTTAAAATGTAGCCAAGAAATATTTGTGTAAGAAGTTGTGCACTACGTAGAAACTTGTATACTTTAGTATCTCTTAGCTTAAACCCAAAATATTATGTCTATAAGGTGCTGCATTCTCTAGGACATCTACTCCAGAAAGTTAAAAGGTATTTCTCGCAAAAACGATTAGTGTAAGACAAAGTTTTGGATGTAAGTTACACTATCTTAAATTGGTATAGTCACATCTTTTGTAAGTTTTGTGATGCCATTGTAAGTTGATCTACAGCATTATGAAAAGATCGTCGCTCTGTAAAGTCAACACACCCAAGAAAATATTGCACAATAAATCATACTTCTGAACGCTAATCAGGAAAGTTCCTTTCACGAAAACACGATTAGAGCGGAACAAGCTTTTGTTGAGATTTCTTGTGTTTTAATAAGTAATATTCGGAACATTTTCAGATTTTAGTACAGAATCATCGCTTTGAATGACGAAATTGAGGTGAGGCGTTTTTGTTTAGATTAAGGCGACGAAATTCATAATGGTTAGGGAATGTCAAGTCAAAACATGTTTTACTTAAAACCCTTGCTGTCACTGTCCTTTTGTATGAAAATGATAAATGATAGAAAGGGCCAACAAAATTGTTCAACCTAAACAATGCCACAACGTAGTATATTGACATTCCACTTTGAAATGTCTTCGTATGATTATGATCCTAGTTACCTAGTTTAATGCAATAGATGTGATTTATTCAATTCCTGCTTTCTCTAAAGAAAATGTCCTGCTGTGAGACAAAACACTATCGATAATTTGTTGTAGCACAGCATTTAATAAGAGTTTAATTTAAAAGGTCTGTGCGCTACGGCAATAAATTTTCTAAATTAGCCAATTTACAACATAGAATATAATGAGCTTTCAGAGTTTCTTTGAAAATTATAACGCTAACCGAATATTGCTTAGAACAGATTTATGACAAAACAAAATATACAGGGATAATGTGACATAATCACGGATCGTAAAATGTAAGCTAAATTCATTTTATTATTGAACGCAATTTTGACAGTGAATTAACTCTTTACGATTCTCTAATTGTTTTCACACTGAACTTCGCTGTACAATCCCACACAAACAAAACTGCACTCAAATGCCCTCAAGATAAGATCTAATAACAAATGACCGAATTAAAAGACCCGCTAAAGGTCGATGACAATGTAATGAAACTACGTATGCAACTTCAAAAAGAAGAGTGGGATCATAATTGTTATGAGACATTACATCTAACAATTACATGCAAATATTATGGAGATCAGAGCCAAAAGGCGGAACGGTGGCGCCAAGTTCGGACCGGTTTTCTGAAGCACGACTTGAAACTCGGGGAATATGATCGATTGACGTCTGATCTACAACACCCTACACAAATATTTCTCGGATACATTTTAAACGATAATAGTCTAGTGGCCGAGTTTCGATCCTACCATTTGAGGGCAGCAATTTGCGGAAAAGGGTTTCTTATCTTGCGAGAACAAAGTGCCTGGGTTGTTATCCCTTGTAGGAAACTGTTGTAGTATCTAACGTATGGGTAATACGTATTATAGACGACTAGCTGACCAGGCAAACGTTGTTTTGCCAATATACATTTTGAGAGAGCTTCCTTGCTATTTAATGCCTATTATACGTCATATAAACCTTCCTCTAAAATCACTCATCTTTTATAGAAAACCTCGTTAAAACCCGGTGCGTAGTTTTAAAGCTCTAAGCATACATATAGATAGACACCGGGAGGCGACTTTGTTTTTTACTATGTATTGATACGTTAGATTATAGTACCGGAAATCATTATACATTTATTATAACAAAAATTAAGTAGAAAGTTATTCCCAATACACAACTTGTACCATAATCTAAACAAACACAAAATCGTTGTATGTAATTCTTAGTCTCATATTCTGAACGAATGCTTGATGCGCATTTGTCTCTTTTTGACACTTGCCATTAGAGTCAGACAAAGCATAAAACTTACCCGAGTGGTGCTTCGTTCAGATTAGTTCAGTCTCTAGTGCATTTCAAGCAAAATCTAAAAGGAACATTTATTACTTCACTTCAGAAAACCTAAAATGGTATGTGTTGACTTTAAACAGGTAATTATGTAGGTGTAACAAATAGAGACCTATAGCCGCACCAAAGTACGGCCTTAAATCGCCTCTCCATAACAGTCTGAGCACATTTTGGTGATTCATAGATACATTACGTTGTTGCCACTAATTGTTTCTGACCAAAGATGAAGTTGTTGGCCACATTGACATTTCCTGGTACAGATAAGACAATAATTGCACTACTAATAGTGTGGGATGGAGAAAATGAAGCCGATTTGTTATTGGCCCTGAGGGGTTATTGGTTTTTATTTTTTATGATGTTTGTTCTAACAATAAGTGTAGTAGGCGAATATTGTGTATGAAAAATAAATACATGCCTTTTAATGTTGATGTTAATTTTAAGTATTGTATCTACCAATTTTTTACGTACTAATTTATATATTCAAGCCAAATCTAAAAAAAAAACTATATTGATTCTTTAATGACTACGGAATTCGACAAGGCAAAATATCAAGAACAAAGAATGTTAATTCTATTTGCAACCACAAAGCCGCATTATTTGATCAGAAGTGAACTTTCCTTGTCTATGTTTTCTTGTAATGCTCATTGAAAGCGTTTGACCACCATCCTGCCTGATGTTAAGCTATCTAGTTATGAAAATCTCTATACGAGAAAACGTGATATATTTATATTATTAAAGTTTCTTTTTACGATCTATATTAGTCGAAATCGTTGATTTCAATTATGTCATGTGAAATACGTAACAATGAAAATGTAGAAAGTAATGTCAAAGAACTTGAATACAGTATGGGAATTCATCATATTGTTACATACAATGGAGCAATATGCTATCTATAAGTAAAAGCGTTTTTTTTATTATAATTCTTCACAACTATACTGTACTATCGGTCTTCGATTATTTGTTTTTTTATGGCAAATAATGAATCCTTAATGAGATTGGCTTGAGTAAACTTAGAAGCTATGATTGTTAAGAAACTTTTAACCAGGCAGATAGGTAAAGGTTTAGTAAATAGTACAAATATGGTTTCAGGATTGATAATTCTTTTAGGTCGCTTTCCACGTCGTGTATTGGAAAAACACCTATCGTAACATTTTTCTTGTGTCTCAGATCTTAGTACTAAAAACTCTAATTTAATTAAATCAAAAAACAAATCTAATCTTCTGGATTGGTGTACTACCTAATTCCCTATGTCTGTATCAATGAATGAATTCAGTTTTTGTAAAATATATTCTTGATTGCAATCTTCTAAAATGTACTTGATACCTAGACACTTTTGATGTGTGTATTATATGCATGTATTCTACATATCACCCTTCCTCGAGAATCACTCTATCTATTTAAGAAAACATTAAAATCCGTTGTTAATTTTAAACATCTAACCATACCGTACATAGGGACAGACAGCGGGAGGCGACTTTGTTACATACTATCTATTGATTATACATTCAAAATGTCATCGCCAGAAACTACATATAAATGCTTTTGAGTTGACAATAGATGTTAACTATACCCATTTCCTTAATTACGCAACGTTGTCTACCTATTGTTTGACTTTGGGTGTACTACAATAACAAGGTCTCTGTACGCGAAATCCGATTGCCGGTGTTTAACTCAGGGTTAGCTTAGGAAGTTGACACAAATGTTGGATATGCTCTACACACAGAAACAAATTGAAGTACAGTTTGTACATCTGCATTTATATAGTGCTTAGTTACAATTTCACCACGAAAACGTTTCATAGTTCCGAATATTAAATATTATTCATGGAAGGCGCGAGTGGATGAAGGTATTATTTTATTCAGATGTTTTTTGAGTTGATGAAGTCTATACATATAATTGTGACTACATAAATATAATAGTACTCTAAAAAATGGTAGCTGTCTTCATCCACTCACGTCTTAAAACAATTAATAATAAACCTTCATTATCAGCTATGTATTTATTAATCTATACTAATATTATAAAGAGGGAAGAAATGTATTTTTGTATAACGAATAACCTCAAAAACTTTATTTTTCACTTTAAGCACCGTATCATTGACCGACTTCCAACAGTATGTAGTGTACATTTAACTGGAAATTATAACCTTAAATTCATCATCGCATCTTGACATTGAAAGTCGTCAAACTACATGAAACAACTATTTAAGCGCAATTACAATTGTGTGTAAGGTCGGTGCCATAATGCAACAAGTCACGTAGGGCGCGTGGGCCCAAACTGTGAAGTTGCACAATTCCTTCATTCTCATAGTTGAAGGGCCGATATTTACTAGCACCATAATATTTTATTGCACATCTATCTGCCGTAAACCAAACAATATAGAGGTATATAATGTCCATTTGAATTTCGTTCGAAATCAACTCTGCTTCGCAAGTGATTGTCTTGCCCCGCTTTGGAATAAAAGACAGTATGTATTTTTTTAATATGTTTTGTTCTTTATACAACATTTGGGTTTCTATTCTATGTAATCAAAATAAAATAAGTATGCAGTTATAGATATTCGAATAATTGTATGTATGTTACTCATTACACAGCATAAAATAAAGACGCCACTCGCTGTCTCTCCCTATGTACGAGTATGTTTAGATCTTTAAAACTACGCAACAGATCTGATGCGGTTTTCTTTAGTAGATAGAGTGATACTTTAGATATGTTTATGTTTATAATACTTGTATATAACAGCAAAGAAACATCGTTAACATGTATATTGGCAAAACAACGTTTGGCGGGTCAGCTAGTACCTACATATAATCGAAAGCACACTTAAAATATTTGACATCAACAATTTTTTGGCGGTAGTCAGCAAAACAAGTACACGTATTTGAATTTAAATATTTTTTATTAAATCAATTTACATTAGTGTAAAACTGTTTTAAACACAAATTACGCATTTTTGTGGTACGTGTGTGAGATACGTTAATAAAATACTGGCTCCTATGAGTTAGGTTGACTAAAATCCAACTGACGACAACACAGCTGCTCCATTTGTAACGGTCATTGAACTTTCACTATACATAATTACAACATGTCTATCCAAGAGTTCTTAGCCACACAAAAGTCCATCCAAGAGTCACTGGATAAAAGGATGTCCGACTTTGAGACACGGCAGCTGAAGCTGGCTGGTAACTCGCCATCAGCTGACATCACCGCACTGTCAAGAGACTTCACAGAGTTTAAAAGCACAGTTTGGAACCTGCTGCAGTTGCTTCAAAACCAAGTGCAAATACTTATGGCGAAGTTTGACGACCTTGAAGCCTATAATCGCCGCAAAGTCCTTCTGTTTGGTGGCATCAAGGAGCAGGATGGAGAGGATCCAACAGCCACAGTCCTCACTATTATTAGCAGCACTATGTTGGTAAAGGACATCACGGCGTCCTCCATCTGCCACTGTCACCGTCTCGGCAGACCCAGCGACAAGCGGCCGCGGCCAATACTTGTGCGGTTTTCGAATTACTCCAACAAACTCGCAGTATGGAAGAACAAAACTAGACTGAAGACGTCGGCCATCGTTGTGAGTGAGTTTTTGACCCGCGCGCGGCAGGAGATCTTCTCACGAGTCCGTAGGCACTTCGGTGTTTCCAGCTGCTGGACGCGAGATGGAGTTGTCTACGTCAAGCTGCCCAACGGAGAACGCTCGCGCTTCGACTCCATGTCGCAGGCGGAGCAGGCGGAGTCCACATTCACTCAGCCTCGGCAGCTGCAGGCGGCGCCTAGTCCCAGGGACACGCTTACGGCCTCCAGAGCCGCAGGATCCAGGTCCACAGCGCCTCAAGCCCCAGTCACCAGAAAGGCTACAGGGCATTTAAAAAAACCGCAGCGGCTAATGATATTATATAGTATATTTGACGTAGATACGTTACTCAGCATCAATATTGGGTACCCCTGATGTAAGTCAATTGCCTTTTACCCGGTGAAGTTGACAGTGTCCTACGAGAGCTTTCGCGCTGCACGCATCGGGTCCTTTTAATTGAAAAAAAAAAGCAGTCAACAGAACATATCATGCCTTCCTGTGTATTCCGACATTGCACAAACTACACCAGAAATCCGAAAAAAAACTCCAAATGTTTTCTATTACTTCTAAGTTAATTGAAAATATTGTTTCTAGAGAATATTTTTTCCAAAATAATTATATGTCATCGCCATTGTTTGGAAAGAGACAGATAGTTTAAATTTATTTAGGAAAGAAAAGGACAACGATAAAGGCCTGCAGTTGGTGTAGGGGAGGGAGGGTACAAATTGTACAGATAAAGCATTCGTCGTGCGTATGTATGTAGATAGGTAAGTAATCATGGAAAAAACATTTGGACATTGTTGGTTGCACTTTTTTGTATGACAGAAAGTGAAATATCCCAAGGCGTTTTAGATATAGATAGGTACGTGGACAGTTGTGCTTCTTTCCATATTATTCATTATTGATCTACCGATTCAGGTCACAAATATGCGAAGACGAATGGATACCGCCTGCTTCTGTTGCAGTATTTTCCGACCATTCTCATGAAACTAACATTATTACTACGAAAATAAAGCGGCGATTGGTGAAGGCAGCAATTTCATTTACTGTACTTTGCCCTTCCTTACAAACTTGCATGTAATGTACATTTGAAGAATATTATTTTGATAGGTAGGTATCGAATATTGCAGCTGCTGGAAATGTTAAAATACTTTCAGCGGTTCTTA
>SJJU01003629.1:0-25571 GCA_012932125.1 Conopomorpha cramerella
TGTCATTGTCCTCCATTTGGATGTTTCAGACAGTGTACATTTATAGCAGATTTTTCTCAGAGAGTTTCTTCAGACCGAATTCTGAAACTAAATATAGGTCTAGTTCTAATTGTGATTGTGTCATAATGTCCGTCCACTGAAATCCACTGCTGGAATGTATAAAAGAGACAAACTATGCTTAAGTAACACATAAGTACTGATTATTGTTTCAGCATACAAGTCATAGGGTTGTTTTTTTTTTTGTAGGTTAGCAGCAACAAATTAGGCCTTAATATAGTAGGTATTACAGTTTATGAATGTTACTTACCAACTAAAATTGACACAGGTTTGTGTTCGTTTACCAGTGTTATACACAGGTTATTTGGTTTCTTGCTCTCTATTGCTTCTATCTCCATTAAGTGAAATCCATTGTCAATCTAAAAGAAACATTAGATAACAATTTGCTAAAGTAAATATCTACTTAGGTACTTTCAGAATATTGTCTATCATTAACATAAACACAAATGTTGCTTATAATGAAGCTATTGCTTATATCAAATGCACCAGTATATAGGCAAATACTCACAATTAACTAAGCATATTTCAGCCTATGTGATAGGGGTTAGGCTTATTGCTATGATTAGGGTTCACAACAAAGTTTTCGTTCTACATATGAGTGGTGCATTGCATTGCATACATAGGACACACCATTGGTCAAGCCTAGTACAACCATTACTATGTATTATTAAAAGATATAGTGAAAATTGTTCACAGTGTTTCAAAGATGTTTGGTTACATACATTAACTATTTCTTACATACATAGCTAGCTTAATACCTATCCACCGGAGGGGTAGACAGAGACAATAAACCTTGGCAAAGAAAATATCACAGGTCTTAAAACTAATGAACTTACCCTCGTTGGCACTTTGTTTGTTGTTATAAATACTCTGAACGATGTTATGACCTGAAAAGAAATAGGCTTTTAACAATTTAATTTATAAAGCATTCTTGTTATCCCACTAGCATCTGTGTTTTAACTTGCCTAGCTGAGGAATTGGTGTCTTGACAAAAGCGAGGGATATTTTACTAAACTGGCTTGTATGTGAGACAAGCTAGTCAGAGAATGACCAATGTACAAGAACTTTGAATATTATATTAACTCGTCAACATTTACTAATTTTAACTGGTAACTTATGCAAGAACAGTCAACAGAAATATTTTTACTTTACCAAAAACTAAAGCAACAAAATTAGGAAATAGTTTTTGAACCATTGAGTCAATTTAGCCTCGTTTAACCTTCCAATTGTACCTACATAATATTTCTAGGTCATGTGCACAGTTGTACAATATCTGACTTCAATTTTATGTGGGTGCACAAGAGTAACTGACCACAACATGCACACTAACACACAAAAATCAAGTACAACTAAATATGTATTGCCTACTCCAAGATTCTTAGTGACACACCTATGTGTGAGTCACATCATTGGTTTGTTTATTTATTATCATGATAAGTAGTAACAAACCTAAACTATTCAGTATTGTCATGCACGAGCCAATCATATGGTAGAAATTAAAATATTCTCTTGCTAAAGATAAACTTTTTTGGTAATTAATTTCTTTCTCTTACGATTAATTACAACATACACAGAAACCTAGCAGAAAATAAAGTAGTGAATGTAGTGATTAAATTTTACCAAATCCATTCAAATTGTTATACTATAAATCTTACCAGAACCCGGTTGTCCACCTTCTCACCCCTGGATTCCATACGAATAAGGGATTTATATAGAATTCTAACATTTTTCCCCAAAGTCTGACTGATGCTTTCTGCAATGAAAATTAAAAAATATAAGAAGAGCTCAGACCCAAATGTAGAAATTCTTTTCTATTTTTATCTATACGTTTTACAAACCAGATAATTCTTGAGATATTTGGGGTTTTGTTGACATTTTTTTTACTTTCGGTAGAGTCATTTGTTCAAATTAAAATATCACGTATTTAAGGGCCTCCAATGCACGTTACTCATTGTTAGTTTATACACATTATGTTCTAATTTTTAGAAATATAATTTATAAACTACACATAAAATTATTGACCTAAAATCACAACAACACAACACGCCTCTCGCTCAATACGCGATATTTCGCGATATTATTGAATCGAATCAAGCTTTGAATCCATCGCAATGTTCGATTCATGTTCGATGTATCGAAATGTAATATAATAGCCAGCCGACTTGCAATGTATCAGGTACGTAGGTTTACAAGTATCAATATATAGTGTTAACTTTTACGTTAAAGAAACTTTAATAGAATCTCAGATTAAACACATCTCTTGTCAATAAAATAAATTACGATAAAAAGTAAGTTTGACGACTAACAGCCAAGAAAAATCGAGTGTGAATCGAGTAACTGGTAGACTCGTAGCTGGATTTTGACATATTGATTGATATTTACGGATAATTTTATCTACGCGGAACTGACGTATATATTACGACTGACGTTTGAAACTGTATTAAACAGAAAAATTAAAGGGAACTTGTGCGATTTAATTTTGTTTACCATCAGCTAATGTTTAATATTAAATTACGTACATGCAGTTCAATATTTCAGCATATGATCACGCACCTGGAAGACAAGTTATACCAATGAACAAGAATTATGAGCGCTGTACACGGTGTAATCGCCGTAAACTACTATCTACTGGGTGCCTCCGTAAGTGGCTAAAGCCTATGGAGTGTAAACATATACAGCGAACTCTCGATAACAAAAGAGATTTGAACGATGCAGGTATAGTGAGCTGTGTAGTTATGTCGGAACGCACTACTCCAGTTAGCAGCAATAAGTTCATAAAGTTCTGGAAGAATAAATTATTAATAAGCGGCAGTGTCACGTCCCTACAACGATATTTTACGAATAAAGTCGGAGGAAACGATATTCTGAGCAAACCAAACACTTCTACAGACAAAAAGTTGGCTATTGTTAGCAACAGTGGAAATGGGAAAGAAAATGAAAAGAAACAGATGCATCAAAACTGTCAGCATTCAGAACAATCTATTTTAAGAAGACATGACCCTCACCTCACAGCAGAATCTTCTGCTATTTACTGCCAACTTTCAAAGTAAGTACTAAATCTACTAAAGAGTTAACCTTCATTCTATTTATAACTATAGGAACTTTACATTTTTTTTCATTTCTCAACTAACAGTTAAGTGCATACTTTCTAAAGTATTTGTTTGTTTTATTTGTGATCTTTATTCTTTCAGACATGGATGGTATTGGGGTGGCATAACATTAAGTGAGGCAGAGGAACTGCTTGCTGGACAGCATGATAATGTGTTTCTGGTTCGGGACTCATATAGTTCCAGACATCTTCTTTGTGTCTCATTTAGATGTGTTGGGCGCACTTTACATGCTCGATTGCGACATGCCAATGGACTATTTTCATTGAATAATGAGACATTTGTTCCTGTGAATAGAATCTCAGAGCACTGTTCAACTGTTGATGTCACTTCACAACTATTTGAAAGGCCAGTGAGATTGGCACGTCCACTAAACAGGTACTTTATTCCTACAATTGATTTCAAAGGACATTTGGATATTATGTTAAATGAAAATGGGATGTTATTTAAGAAATACAAATAATGTTTTTATTAACTTAAAGCAACTATTCCTTTTTGTTCTTGATCACACTTTGCTACAGGCCTTTTAATCCCAAAGCGGGGCAGGCAGAGGCACCTGCTAAAGCAATGCCCACAGTTCACCAAGCGTATTTAACCCAAAGTGACAGGGGGTGAGCCCGTTGCCGTTATAGGGTTCACACTCCTTATGGTGTGCGGGTTTCATCACAATGTTGTCCTTCACTGTATGAGCGTTGCATTGGCGCACATAGGCTCTGAAATAGAGTCCCATTGGTACATGTCCATTAGCAGGACTTGAATCCGGGACCTCCCGGTTACAAGTATCTAACCAACTGGACCACAGAATTGATTGAGATTTGTTAGATCAAGCAGTTTTTTTTTCAGATTTGGTTAAATTAATCTATGAAAATGGAACACTCCATAATCTCACTAACATTAAGAATGAATATCTGAAAGTATTCCAATATATGTTAACAATCCTGCTATTCTTAATAATTAAAAATTGTCCCTTCAATGTCAGTTGACCTACTTATGGACTTGCCTATGGGGAGCTTTGTCCAGTCTACTACTTCCTACTTATCTTTTTAAAACATTGCTGTGCTATTAAAAAGTACTCAAATCAAAATTACAATAGTCCTGTTATCTCTTTTGCGTAACGTAAGCTATTAACTGTAATTAAGATGTACAGTTCATAGTCTTTAGAATATACCAGTATGTTGAGTTTGTTATTTATTTTATTTTATCTCATTCATTTGTATTGTTTGTGACTAGAGATGGATAGAAAGATGATATAACAGGCTGTCATGTATATTCAATATTCTTAAAGTAAATGAACTGTACTTAATAAGCCAAGACAATTTTTGTAAAAGTATATTCCGTCTTAGAATGGGCCTCAACATTTATTATCATTTGCTGTATTCTGCTTAAATGTACTTGAAACATACTTATTGCCCCATGTGTATGTGTTACCTTTAACTTGATCCGTTCCAAGGATGTTCATTAAATCATCTGTTTATTATATGCAACCTTTTTTGTATGTTTATTATATTCATCATCATCAGCCACATAACATCTACTGCTGGACGAAGGCCTCCCCCAATGATTTCCATTATAATTTGGGGGCCGACATACTTGGAAGGCGGGCTGGTGCCGTGGTGGAGCTCACAGAGAGGGCTGCTGCCTGTCCTCTGGATGTTCCCTCAGTTGCCTCTTACCCCCAAGACAGGAATAGTTAGGCTGGGGTACACATGTATTCTGTTCGCTGTCACCACACTGCTCATTATATGTTTCATTTATCAATGCTGACTTTTTTGTTACAGATTTGCGAAATTGGATTCACTACAGCTAATCTGTAGGTTTGTTATTAGGCAAACAGTACCTCCTGACTTGCATCACAGACTGCCACTACCTAATAATCTCATATCTTATATTAGTCTTGGAACTGACTACATACCCAAGAGTTGAAGCAATATAAAGTGAAATATTTTTACTCATAAAATATATTTTGTACTATTATATTATACAGTGAAGATATTTTAATAACAGATTTAACCATTATACATATCTTATGATGAGTACCTAGTGACTAATTATGTTTAAAACTTTGTAAATGTTGTAGTAAATAAAAGATTTGTACTGAACAACAAAGTTAGAATTTATTTAAATACTGCTATTAATATTTTACACATTGTGCACTAGTAATTAGCTAATTTGAGGTAACCAGCATGTCCAAGAAGAAGCCCATGTATGTTACTTGATGGTGTTTATGCCCAGTATGTTCTTTGCCTGCAAAAATAATACATAATATTTGTAAAAAGATTGCATATATCAAGGAAGGGAAATAGGTTTATTTGGTGTTAGCCAAACTACATAGTAGTAAAGTATTAGTATTCAATATATTGGCACTTATAACACAAAATAGTCTAAAAGGTCTTATGGACTTGTTGTAGTGAAATGGACAGCTTTAAGCTCCACCTGCACAAACTAGTCTTTTTGGTACAGTCGAAGAAGACCAGAGTGTAATATTTCCAGCTTTTTGTTATCATTATTTTCATGGTATGACATTTATCTAATGGTACTATTTGTAGGTACTATGTTAGTAGCACATTATTATGAATTACTAGCTGTCCCGGCAAATACTGCCAAGTTTCATCAAAATCCGTCCAGTACTTTCTGCGTGAAAGAGTAACAAACATACATCCACACATACAAACTTTCACGTTTATAATATTAGTAGGATAATTTCCTCGTAAAAAATGCGGTTAGTAACTTTAAGTTACTTACTGTGACAAACGCTGCCGTCAGTGTCTGGGGCGCTGTAGTCACCGGGTTCATATCCAACGCTGATTGGATGAGCTGTGCGTCTCTGATGCGACCGGCCACGAAGCTTCTGGTCGCCGAGTGGTCGGCGCTGCTGTCCGTGAGGTAGAACAATTCTGCCGTCTTATATATTCCCGCAAGGCCTACTCGACGGATGTACCAGTTGAACTGAGGACATGTAAATAGGCAAGTAAATAATATTGCTAGGACGATTTCTTTAATTTTTTTCTGAAGTAGCTTTTCATACAATAGCTTCACACCTGTATTCAAGAGTAGTAGGCAGAGACAAAAGATCTCCAGCTACAATTAAGTATTTAGTTTGAAGGAAGACGTAGTGACCAAGATTGAAAAGGGCATGGCTTCGGTGGTTTGGGCATATGGAGAGAATGGATGAAAGTCGATTGACGAAAGAGATTTATATGGGTCGCCCCAGAAGGACATATACAGACCAGATTGGTGATGTCCTGCCTGGCCGAAGGTGGCGTTGAAAAGTACTCGAAACCGAAGGTTATGTATGAAAATATGTATGAATGTGAGTAGATGAAGCGAAAGGGGTATATCAGGACCGTGACAAATGGAGATCTGCAGTCTCTGCCTACCCCTCTGGGAGACAGGCGTGAAGTGTATGTATGTACAATTATTATGACACACCTCTCATGTGCTATCTATATTCATCTGTCTTTTTGTTTAAAACAAATAGGAGCGTTAAGTGCTTTTTAATCTCCATTTGTTTAAAACGATTAGGTTGGTGAACGTTCAACCTATTAACATTTTTCGTAAATCTCCCTTTATTCCATTCGTTTATGACGATCAAACTACCGAAGCATTTTTTCACACGTTTTATTAGGTATGCCCTATTCTATTAGCGGGTTCGAGGGAACACGAGTGAAACTCTGGATATCCTCCTACGCACTGGCTTCTATTCGTCTGACTACCGACCGGTTCAAGTACAGCGAAGGATTGCCGAAGCGTAACACTTCCGGATTTTTTAAAATTGCTGTTTAAAAGGCAGATTAATAACTTATCAATTGGTGCTTAAGCACTCGATCCTTGACAGAACCAAACCTATTTCTTGGACACGTTGTGTACTTACCTATAATTTCATATAACTTCGCGTTCAGATTTTCCCGAATGACGAGCGAGGTACATAAAATCGGATGCATAGAGTGTAGATGGTCACACTTGTCTGGCGAGACATTCGGGAGAATCTCTATTATTTAACATTGGACTAGGTCCATTTTTGTAAGTAAGTACTTACATCAGAGCGTGTGTGGTCCAGTTTGTCGGAAGAGCGTCTGTGGTCCAGTTGGTCGGATACTTGACTTGCAACCGGGGGGTTGCGGATTCGAGTCCGGCTACTGGACGTGTACCAATGGGACTCTTTCAGAGCCTATGTAACGCAACGCTCGTACGGTGTAGTGCAACAACATGATGAAACCGGCACACCATAAGGTGTGTGTGTGAACTCTATAACGACGATGGGCTCACCCCCTGTCACATTGTGTTAAATACGCTCGGTGAACCGTGGGCATTTGCTTTAGCCAGTGCCTCTGCCTACCCCGCTTTGTGATTAAAAGGCGTGAAGAGTATTTATTTTATTTTACTTACATCAACGCTGCGGTCTCCTGAGTGGTAACAAATGTCGTCAACTAGAGATAGCAAAGTCGCTAAGCAGTTAGGAACATTGTTGGGGAGTGTTTGAATCGCCATCGCCTTCGGCCACGTGCTCCTGCAATGCAAAAGTTAAGTAGAGTCTATTTAATATCGCCGTTTTAATAGGGACTAAAGGGGCTTTTCTATGTGGCATATCTATGCTTAAGGATAACTCTTAGTCATTCTGACATCATCATTGTTTAATTGATAGGTAGGTTATGGTGTACAAGATACGTATTTGTGTCAAAGGTAAGTCTTTAGTTAGGTGCTTACTTGTATGGGTCAATCATAAGTAATCTTGTTACTAATGCATCCTCAACAAACTTTGCTGGCACCTTTGTTTTTTTGAGATCTTCCTTTGGCCACTGTAAAAATAAAACATTATATGAGTGACATCAAATAAAAAAATAATAATGTAGCTATATACCTCCTTATTATAAAGATAATACATACACTTTTCATCAATTCAACAAGTTGCTCATTGCATTTGACGTTAAAGTAGTGGACAAGATCTCCACCACCATTTGGGAAGAGCCCATGAGTGACTCCAGGGTACCCAGCTACCTCAGCACCAGAGCTCAATGATTCCACTGACCAGCCTGTCTTTGGTACAAACTGCAGAGCATTTTCCAATATCCTGTTCTTGATACCCTCCTCGTATTGATGATCTTCTTTCTCACATACCGGAGTTGGCATTTTATTTTCAAAATCTGACTTTATTTCTGCACTTTGATTGTACATTCTGATTACTCTAGTTGAACTACCAATGGTAATGGGCGCATATTTTGGTCCGTACCTCCTCCCATTCTTCAGAGCTGTGGACAAATGTCTCTCATGAAAAAGACACTTAGGGTAAAAAATAAAACAATGTACACAAATTTCCAAAATTTATTGACATTAATTAAGCATACTTTGGGCATATTGTAGATTATTTAAATGACATTAGTGAAAAAATATATTGGTGTAACTACCTACTTTCATTAGTTCATTATTGATTCAATGTATTCTTGTTTAGAATAATACATTCAGAAACTCTAGCTACAAGTCCTTCTATTAAATGGAACGCATTTAGAGCAGATAATATAATTTCTTTCTTTTGCTCTACAGGTATTTGATCTAAGTTATTGCCTCCAACCATCACAGACACATTAATTTTGTCTTTAGGTTGTTTCACACCATCCTCAATATCTTTCAGTTTAACTTCATAATGAGCTTTTGACATATTCAAACCCATGCGAAGCTTACTAATGTACTCATCTTCTAAATATTGAAAGCATTCTTTTATTCCAGTGACATTTTCTGTGTCTTTCAGACTCAGATATCTAATGAAGTTGAGAGCAGTAATTATTTGATCTGATAGCTCTACTAAATCTGATTCAGCACCAAATGGGAGAAAGCAGATTTTTTTAACCATGGCCAATAGGTGAATGCCTCTTAGACATTCAGGATAGATTTTTTCTGAAAAGCCTTCTACAATGGTATTCTTGTATAATGAAATGGCATAACTGATCATACCAGAGTGGTTGACATTATCTATTATAGACTTTATAATTTTAATTCTACCAGTATACTCAAATTTATTTACATAATTTCCAATGAGCTTTACAGAGTCCTTCCTGATGGATTCATATGTAGAGTAAATAGCGACATTAGCCAAACCTCTTATGGCCTCAAAGTGATATGAAACAGACAAAATGTTTGAAGAAGTATTATTAGATAGACGGTTTACGAGAGCTTTGCAGAGTGCTACAGCCTTATACAACGGACCAAACTCAGTGAAGGACAAAAGATGAAGCACACAAATTAATGATGTGTGAACAATGTATTCAATACTGTACACTTGAGGTATGGCAGTTTCAGGAATTGAAAAGTGACCAGAGAAAACACAATAGAACAACCCTGACAATGTTGTCATGTTGATGTTATCTCTTTGGGAGTACTGTGGTATATCCTCTTCATTACTCTTATGTTTCTTTTTAGATTCCTCCTTCTTACATATTTCTACATGTTCTAAAAATTTACAAACATTTTTTTCAAGGATACAAACATCATTGAGTATCAGGGTACAACTTTGCCTTGCTTCACTCTCAGCATTGACATCAGGGCCTAAGTCAATGTAAATAACTGGTTTTCCAAGGAGACTGACGAGAAAGGCTGCAATTATTTCTTTAGAACCTCTACTGGTTGTGCTGCCTTCTAATTCTTCAATAAATGGTTTGCAAAATATTGGTATCTGAGTGTATGCTTTAACAATACTTCTGTAATGTGTATCAGAATCTAACAGCAACAGTTCCTTCTGTTCCAATTGGTAATCAGGAGTTGGTATAGACTGAATGTAAGTTTTGATGGAATTCAAACACCATTGTAGGGAGCTGGCCCTCTTTCCTTTCAATTTCTTTAATACCAGCTGTAGTGGAACAATAGATAAGCTGAACTGAGCTGCATTTTTTGCTATTTCTATTTGCTCAATGAACTGAAGTATAGCTTCCTCTGGTGAACACTTCTGAATAATTGTGGATAGTAATTCTTCGCATGCTCCTTGTAAAGACGGCTTTGTTGCAGCTGTGTCATTGTCAATTTTATCAGCTAGTATAGGGACCAAATCGCAGCAATTGTCCCTGAAAGTTTCTCGATATTTCTCGTCATTAGGAATGGCTAATGCTTCTTTGTACTTGCCAGTATCCAGGAGTTTTGATATTAGATCTACTACATCCACCGGCTTCTCCATTTTACGAATTAACGCACCCTAGTCTTATGCTTACAGTTTCTAGTCTAACAATTCTAGTTTGATGCAGATTGGTTACAAATATGCCACTCAATACTTACAACGTAGGACTTTTTGTAACGTACTCATAATCGTTTCAACTTCAGTATTGGCTCGTTAATTGGACCCAGCCTATTTTGTTTCCACGATACAAGATTTTCTGCAAATAAATTCTCACAAACAGAAAATCTCCGCTTGCTCCGTCGCGCAACCTTTCATTAAATTGACAACTGTCAGAAATGACAATCTAAAGACAAGTACTTTTTTAAATCAATCAATATTATAGCTCTGTACTTGCAATCGCACATTCGCTTTATGACTAAAATTATTATTTTATTTTATAGTTGGTTACTATACTGTCATCCTGAAGTCAAATCTTAAAGAGATAAAACTTAAGTTTAAAGAATAGTTTGCGGTTACTGAATTAAAAAAAAAAAGGTTTTTTGTTTTTAATCAAGTCGAGTAACCAACCAATAATATTTTCTGACTATAAGCTAATTTCTACAGCCTTATATTATTAAAAATAAACTTATAATTGACATATTGAATTGATTGATCAGACGGCAGAGGCTGAAAAAAAATCTTAGCACTGTTCTCAAATCATATTTCAATTTACTTTTGGCCATTTATTTATATTTGTACAGTTTAGGAATATTACTGGTTTAAGATTCATACTACAATGGCCACAAAACAACGTAACATCTTCACACGCAAGCCAATTTTAAATATTTACAGTGATATTGATCAAGAAGGAAATAAGGTAGGTAGGCGTACTGAGATCTTCGATCAAGTTTATTTACAAGGAATTCCTCCTGACACTGTTTATTCATAGGTCGAAGTACGAGAAGATGCCGAGCAGTTGGTGAAGTGGCATGAAATTGCTGATGCTTTGGTGGCAGCCGGCTACTATAGGGCCCAACTGCAGGGGCTATCAGAGTTCGACAAAATAGTTGGAGGTCTTTCATGGTGCATAGAACTGTGTGATATAGATGTCGATGTTAGCTTACTCTTTGAAGAAAATCTCACAATAGGAAAAAAAATGTAAGTTTTGAGAAGTAAAAGTTTGTTAGCAGGTAGCAGTTGACAAATGTTTAAAATAACATTTCTTCCTAATTTGTGTTACAGTGCCCTGACCGAAAAAATTGTCAAAGTTTTACCATCTATGAAATGTCCATACATCATAGAGCCACATCAGATCCAGGGACTTGACTTCATTAATATCTTTCCTTTGGTACAATGGCTAATCAAGTACTCAAGTGAGTTTAGGGAAGCTAAAGAAGATGAGCTGAGAAAATTTGCTGTATTGCAGTATGAGAAAGACTTTATTTTCGAGTCAGACAGAGACAGATTCACCAAGAAGGAAAAGTTCTTGAAAAACCTTATTCATATTCAGGTATTGGAGATTATGATAAAACAAATTCAAACATTTTGTGCTACCTGTATTATTGATGTAACATTTTGGCATTTTATTATGTTTAATACTTTAATGACATTGCTAAGGGAAGGGAAGGCCATTTTATCTGTAGAAATGATGGCTGTTAGGGTGAACCAAGTTCTTCCCAAACAAAGTGTAGAACACCAGTGTGAAATCTATATAAATCTCAGTAGATTTATATAGATTTATTGCACAAGAAGCTTGATGCTTGATTTCAGCTGCTATCTATTAATTGTGATGAACACTTTAAGGGGATTTATAATTTTCTCATTTATTTTATACAAAATCTTTAGAAATTATTAGCAACATAAATAGTCCAAAATGCCCTACACATTTTATATTTACAAATTACCTATTGATTGTGTGTTTCAGAATCTGTATAAGCCCTGTAGAGTGAGAAAGAGGAAAGGTGGTATGCCAGCTGATGAACTGGAGCAGGTCAACTCAACTCTATCAGAGTATGACCAGAGATTGCTGTTGCATGTGTCTACCAAGAAAGATGAGAGTAAAGCTGATGAGGGCCTAGACTTCCTGGTGAGAGAACTTTCAAATTATTCCTAACTTAGCTCCTAGAATACAAGTTTAATAGGAAATAGGCATAGGGCCTCAGACCGAACACAACTAGACTTGCAAGCCGCATACCACCCTCAGTCTGTCTCTTTCTAAGCAGTGTTTGGAAGTTGGATGTACTTCTGGATCCAAACTGTCATTTTGGTAAAAAAGTGACAGTTGGGATCCAGAAATACATAAAATATCCGATACACCGTAAGGGACGGAAGATAAATATCTCTTGCTCTTCCACTCCTGCATGTTTATCATATTATTGTCTTGTTGCATTGTAAACATCATTTTTGTATTGCAAGTATAGTCGTTTTGGTCTGAGCATAGAGCCCTACGAATTCTTTTCCAAGACCCTTTGTTTGACACCACTTCTTCAGCTTTTTTCCACTCGAAGCTGTCTCTTACTACTATAAAAAATCAATGTACATATTATTAAATTATCACTATTATTTATATTTAGTATGACTTTCAAATAGCCTTCATAATGCATAGAAACGGACTGGAGTTATTTTTATATTAAACATTGTTTTTTGCAGTATGATTATGAGAAAACATTAGCAGATCCTTCAAAAATAACTACTGATGTAAGTAACCCATTCATGTATTTGATTAATGTTGAGATTATTATTATATTATTAGGTTATTATCACAATAACCAATCATTGTGGTTTGCACAATTATTCCCTTTGGTTATACTTACTCTTATTTTTATAAGTCACAGTTTAATCCTTAAAAATATTGATAACAAAACCACTTTGAAAAACCGAGAAAAGTTGCGTCCGGTAGTGATCTACTGTTATCACTTTTTTGCCTAATTTTGTGGCACAGTTGTTAAAACTAACATTTTTCTTATTAAATAAAAAAATTTTGGAATTCATTCTTTTCTGTTTTTGAACCTTATTACCAAGCAGTAGAGTTCAACATAGTCGTCTTAAGTTGTCTATAATATTTTTGATGTTTTTACCAGATGGACATATTGGTAGAAGATATCTCCACCCCAGATAAAGGTGAAACAAAAATGCACTATGCAGTGTTACAATCTGAATTAACTGGCCAACTCTCCAAAGAAATGGAAGAAAGTGAGAAAGCAAAATATTCTCAAGAATTAGAGAAACTCTCTCAAGCCATAGAGAAAATGCAGACTGATTCTGACAGCTTTAAACAGATGCATGAAGAAAGAATGAGTAAATCGAAAGAACAATACAGTGAAGTAGTTAAAAAATTACAGAATATTACAAATAAACTGATGAATTCTGGAAATTACAGGTTGGTATCTAAAATTAAAGGTGTTTATTTTATCATAGATTTCTCTGCCTAAAGGTGTGTTCATAAAGAAATTGGAAAACGGATCTGAGAAATCTAAATCGCATATATTGTCTATGGACCGCTGCAGGCTGATACTTGGGGTACCAACTTGCATTGGCAAATTGTGTTCTGTTTGTTGGTTCCAGAAAGCACCCTACCTCTGGGAGACAATCATTAGGTATTTGTACCTAGAATCAGCAGTAGCATTGCTATTGGATAACCTTCTAATTTTCAGTAACAAGTTTAAAGGTCATTTTTTAATTTGGCATACAAATTTGACAGTACATACTATGATACTTTATTCCTATGAACTGAAATTTGAATACAAACAGTATCTCGTAAAATATAACTTGATTGCAGCAGAGTACAAGATTGAGTGAAAGGGAACTGTCAAATTGATTTGTTGTATGAAAAAATAGACTAAAGCTTGTCAACTCAGCTGTTTAAATAATTATAGACAAAGTTACTTTTCCAAAGATTGTATAGTATTTTGTATTAATAGTGATACATTTTCCAGTGACAAGGATGTGAAGCTTTTCTACAAATCATTGAAAGAATTAGTCAATGAAAGGAATGATTTGGTGAAGATAATAGAGCACAGACAAAATGTGTTAAA
This sequence comes from Conopomorpha cramerella, assembly GCA_012932125.1. Classification (NCBI taxonomy): domain Eukaryota; kingdom Metazoa; phylum Arthropoda; class Insecta; order Lepidoptera; family Gracillariidae; genus Conopomorpha; species Conopomorpha cramerella. Next base: position 14,277 of record SJJU01003629.1, read on the forward strand.
TAAAAATGCAGAGGAACTCAAGTAAGTGTTTACTTTATGATTATTGATTGTTCTTTTTTAGTCAATATAAATGGTGAATTATCGAGCGGTGGTTTCAAAATCTACCACTGGATGGCATTAGAAGAGCCAGTGGGCGTTTTTTTTTTGTTTTTAAAGAGCACGGCTGTACGGGTCTACGATCCAGCAGTAAATTAAAAAGTTCTTCCTCTGTTAAGCCTGGCCAGACGCCTTCGATTTTTTTATTAAACTCTTTATTATCAGTATCGAAAATAAGTAAGTAAAAACATATTTTAATCAAAATTGTCCAGACTTCTGGTATGTCTAGAGATTCATTGTGAAACCCTCAGACGATATTAGCGACATCTTACAATAATAAAAGAAACTATTTTAAGGTGTCAGATGATTGTCAAATAATTCCCTATTGAAGTATGTTTACATTCGATGATTTTGTTATTTTATCTATTGTTTATAGACATAGTGTTGTACGCTTGAGTTGACCCAGGTTCAAGTTAATTTATTGGCAAATTTAGGTGTGAACTGTGGACCCTTATCATAAAAAAAAAATATGCAGGGTACCAAGGAAGTGGTCACCTCAAAAGATTTTTTTGGAATAGCCTGAATCCACTTTTAATTTAACAATACTTTTTGAGACATTGAACGGGACACACAAAGCTTAATGTAAAACCATTTTAGATTACCCGTTAGAATGATCTGCTTTATGTTCTCTAACTTTATTAACACAGATCTCTTAAAGACCCGTCAACGGTTGTGCAAGAAGAGTCCCTAACGCCAGAAGAGTTGAAAGAATTCAACGATCGCGAGGCCAAGTTGAAGTCGTTCATAGCTAACCTCAAGTTAGAGTTGGGTAAACTGAACCGGGAGATATTACGCTACACGACAAACATTGACGAGGTACCGAGCCCGGCGGAACTCTTGCAATACGAAAAGAGGTTCATGGAACTTTATAATCAAGGTAATTTTCTGAAGTTCTAAGTGATTGATGTACGAAATCTTTAGATATAAAATTATATTAGACAATTTGACCTCATATTAAGATAAGATCTCTGGCACACAGACTTATATGCGTAAATTTAAATAAATAAAAAAATGATTACATGAAATAACCGCACACACACACAACCAATGTCACATAAGTTAAATCATTGTGTCGGAGGCTGGAAATCATTGCGCGACCGTCGCCATCAGATTGGAAATAATTCATGAAGCTACAACATTATATTAAAGTCTATTTTTTTTATTCGCCGGACCAATTTGACAGTCTCCATGCGTAAAATACGGTACTTCCTTACTATGTAATTTAAACTGAAAATTGAATACACACAGTTAAATATCTTCATCTAGTAAAATATACTCCAACTTGAATGCAGTGGAGTACACAGTTGTGTGAATGGAAAGCGTCAAATTGGTGCGTCGAATTAAAAAATAGACTTTAATTTACTGTAATGTATGGGAACTAAGCAATTTAGAAATCAAAATTTTATTTTATAATATGCACTTTATCTTTTCTTTTTCTATCCCAATGTAGAGCCAATAATTGATGCTCACGGTTCACCAAGCATGTGTAATCCAACGTTATAGGGGCTGGGCCTATCGCCGTTATAGGCTACATCACGATTTTTTCTGTCACCGTATCAGTGTAGCATATACTGCGTGTAAAAGGACCCGGAACAATGGTTTTTGTAACGTTGGCGGACTCGTCAATATGAACAACTTTATTATGGCGGACAATACGGGGAAATTAAAAAAAAAATGTTCACCCAGTTCATACAAAATATCATCTCCCGAGCCAAAAAATGGCAAAAAAAAATCTGTATGTAGTTGTAGATAGTAAAAGTTTTTTTAAATTAACGAGCCCAACAACGTTTCTAAGACCGTTGCTCGGGGTCCTTTTATACGCAGTATGGGCTTTGAAAAAGATTGTTTTGTACACATAACACGGCAGTCTCTAATGCACAATTGCCGATTGCAAGTCCAATTACTCGACTACTAGACTACATACGTAAGTTTCTTATATTGAGTGTAAAAATACCCAGACCAATGGTCTTAGAAACGTTGTTGAGCTCGTCTATATGAACATCTTTTACTATGGTGCATTGTCGCCATGTTTTTATTCATCTCCGTACAAAATGTGTCAGTATGTTCAAAAAGGCGTAAGTAGGCAATAATATTACCGTTCTTAAAGTCAAGGCCTTAAGGCCAGAAACTAATGATGATGAGATCTGATATGACCTTAATTATTCAATGTCGTGGACGTGTGTGCAGTCATGTGACTTAATAAAATAATTAGTGGACAGTTGTCATGCAGTCTCGTCTTAAGTTGCTCATTTATTTAGCGAGTCCAGTATAATTACCTGTCTGTGCGTTTTTTGTTTGACTTTTCGGTTTGAGTTGTCACACATGTAATGTACATGAACACAAGACATACATGTATGTATGTCTTTAGGTTGTTGAACCCAAACAACTGGTTTTGTGGGTTACACTCAAAGTAATCGGTAATGAAAACTGGTTACTAGTCAATGCGGATTATCATTTGTCTGTGACGTGAAATTAATGTTTATCTATTAAATCGGAATCTGTAGAACATAAAATTTGTACTACTATTTTTTTTTGCCCCAAAACTGAATTTTTTAATTTGGGCAACACCACGTTTTCGGCAGAGTCCTTCAGGACTATGCCGAAAAAGTTCCGGTATAGTCCTTCAGGACAATGCCGAAAAAGTTCCGGCTCATTCAAAATTGCTGGGTTAAAATATTTTATTGCAACTATTCATAATGATGCCATTAAATGTTATTAGCTACTATAATACCTCTAATTAAGACAGCAGTACTTATATAATGTTTAAGTGTATATTTTTTTATTTAATGTAAATTTGTATGTCTTGTTGGCTTCCCAAAATAAATAAGTAAATAAATAAATAATCCGGAAATGTTACGCTCCAACAGTACGAAAGTCTAAACTTTTCAAGTCACAAGTTCAAGTTAAACCGTATTTTGAATAAAGTTAAAACAATCGCTATAGGCCTATCCTAATCTTAAAGTTGTAGTCATGACCTGCGTGAGCGCTTCAGGCTTTATGAAGATAGCTATAAACTGCTACCTGTGAAAATATAGATAACCTAGCTAGTACCCAGAGATTTAAAAATGTGTAAGCTTTGGCGTGGCACCCTCTCCTGGCTGTACTATATCATATAGCTACTGAATGTTTCACTTTTTATTCAAAGATGTTAAAGTGTATTAAAACTAAAAATAAAAGCCGTAGTTTGTCGTATTTCGTTAGGGAGCCAAGTTTGCTACACTTTGGCATCATAGCGGCGAATGATGTGCATCGCTGCTTTACTCCGGACGACAGTAGCAACGAAATCAGCCATGTACATCGTTTGCCGCTACGATTCTAGAGCAATACAACATCAGGATGTAGTAGACTAAAGCCCCTGGCTTTAACTTTTGCTATGTTTTTATTGCAGTGGCATCAAAACACCGTGAAACGAAACAATACTACATATTCTACAATACACTGCACGACGTCAGGCTATACACGTCCAAGGAGCTGAGCTTGTTGAACTCTATTTTGGATAACTATGAAGTGTAAGTTTCATGTTTTCTATGCATTTTTTTTTATTTTCATGGTGCATGGAATTAGGGCCTGACTAGTGAACGAAGTTCATTCTATGACGGTCAAGTCAGGATAGAAGACATGAAGTGGAAATGGGTAGGATACAGCTCGTAGGTTCGATGCATAGCACCTAAAAGTCTTGAACAGTACATCGTAGGTAGACGACGATGGTCCTACGATCTGGTAAAGACGGCGGGCCCACATTTTCGCAGGACGAGCGTCGTAGCTCGCTTTACCGGAGGCCTATATCCAGCAGTAGACGCCAATGCGCGACTAGCAGAGTCCCAGGAGCCCTGATTCGATTGTTATTATTTCTATGGTTAATTTACACAGCTCTCTTTCAGTGAAATAATAATCAATATGTTTCCATAACATATTGATTTTTCTTTGCGTTTTCTTTCAGTTGCGTTTAAAAATACAAACGGGCAAGTGTAACTATGTGCTCTCTCTATTTTACTCAATATTTGTATATTCAGTAGCATAAGTAAATTTTGCATTTTCCCTTAGTTACACTTTAGTGCCATTTTCATTAATTCCACATCGTTTGTTGTAGGGCAATGGCGTCGCCAAGAAAACGGGAAGAGTTTATGACGCAATTTGAGTCAATAGTCGACTGGGTGAACAAGGCCGTCAAGAATGTAGAGCAGAAATACGAAGAAGAGAAACGGAAGAAGTCGCAACTTCATCTGGAATATTCTAGGCTGATGGATGTACAGCGTCAATACGCCGCGGCGCTTAAGAAGCTGGCAGAAGAGAGACAGAAGATGAATAGTTGAAAGTAGGGTAGTCGTGTTGATGGATTAGTACAGATTTCATGATAAGGAGACTTGTTATGAAGAGAGAGAGAGTCTTATGTGGTAGTGTTGTGTCTATGGTGACCAATGTAGACTATTGAGCAAGAACAGAACGTACGTTGCATTTTAAAATCGAATATTTCTACTATTCCAGTGATCAATGTGCTTCTCTCTCGGTAATTTTCGTTTCAGTTTGTTAAACGGTGATTGAGAATGAAATTTCGCTGCTTAGTAATGTATGTAGTTACGTCGGAAAGTCGAGTAATAAGTACTTCATAGTATAATACAGAGATTTAGAAGGAAGCAAAGAACATTTTAATATAATTACTATTTCAGACGAGGACTATAAACGGTACAGTGAGTTCCTTATAAACTGAAACCACACAAGCAACATGTTAGTAGCTTGGTTTATATTTATTTTATACACGATTTTGTTGATTGTAATTTTTAGAAAACTTGTATACAAGTGAAAAGTATGATGTAAGTATTCAGAATTCTTACATTGCTACTTTTATAAAGAAAAACCTTTCAGAGTCGCATGGAACGAAGTTCTATAAATACCCACCACCTACCCTTCCCTTCTTCTAGAAAATCTACTGTAAAAAAAGACAGTAATAGGGCAAGTGGGTTACGTGACGTCTTCATGCATATAGTTACGTATTTATTTTATATTACAATATGTTTACCTAATCTGCATACATGTTATAATTGTTTCTGCAATAGGTTACGTAAGGTACGTACAAACAATCATTCCTCATACATAGCCTTTCTATGTGCATTTATTATTATTAGTGAATAGCTGATTAGGAAGTAGGTATTCTTTGCTTCTACATTGTGCAATATCTTAAACAAATTATATAAGCAGTCTAGTCTTAAAGAGAATGAAATAAAATACAAAATTTTATACTTATGTACATTCATACTCTCATCTGTTGCACAGGACAGCACAAGTAGGTTTGGGCAATATTTCAGAGCCAAAGCTATCTTTCTTTCATCATCATAAGTGCTATTACATACATATGTACGGAAAGAAAGGAAGAAAGTAAAAATACAGTAACATAATACAAAGCTTGATGAAAGCGTTCCACTCGAATTACAGACATGGATCGCAATAAATAAAATTAAGTTCCCTTTGAATCATGCTATCCGAATGGAAAAATCTTGTATGATTTAATTTTGACAGTTGAATGTCTCCGTTCGCGGTTCGAATTAATTTGTTTTACTGGCCGGAAGAACCGGGAAAAACTGTTTGGATTTTACTTTTGAGCGTAGTACATTTATAAAATGCTTTTGAGAGTTCGTCCATCATTTTTCTAAGAATGTGCAGTACACTTTACAGTACAGTTGCATTGTATTATGGTAATTCAGTGCTACGCAGTAATGGCCTACTTAGCTCTTTGGAAAATTTGTTCCTGGATTTTCTATATAAACGGGAAGTCATCTGAAGACGTGGTTATTAGGGATAATAATAATTTTGCCTGAATGTAAGTAAAGTTTTGTAAATTTTGTATAATTTTCATGTTTATAATGAAATTATTGTATAAAATAAATTATTATCAACAGATAACTAAGATTATTTTGCCATGTGCGGGGGTAGGACTAAACATATAGTACCTATATAGATATTGATTGAACTTTCCCAGGTAATGAGTTTAAATGGGTGGGTCTCATCCTCATCTCTCACTCTCTATTACCATTTTCTATTGCAATGGTGGTTCTATCCTATTGTTCTATACTGCGTGAAAAAAAACCTTATTCTTTTCCCCGCATTGTCGCCAAAGTAAAAGTTGTTCATACTGACGAGCCCAACAACGTTTCTAAGACCGTTGCTTGGTGTCCATTTACTCTCTGTATATAACAAATGGGACACACTCACACAGCATGAGGTTTCATCAGATCTATAGAACTACCGTAATGGGGAGCTAATGCCTGCAATGGTAATAGGTACTGGAACTGCATTTTTTATCAAATCAGTGTCAGTTAATAATTTACATAAGAAACAACGAATGGGTATACCCACTCTTAAACTCTTTCCCAAACTAACAAGAAAGTTATGTATTACTTATTATATACCAGTATTTTGCTTACCCAGTTATTTAAGGTTGTACCTACTGTAACCACATTAAATGGTAGGAGCAATGCAAGTTTACCTACAAACTTAATTAAATATTCGTAGAAACTGTGGGTAATTGCATATCATTGTATCTATTCTTATCCTATCTATCTACCAATCATTATCATTACACAGTGGCGTGCACACCATACAGGCAAAAAGACACTGTCTACCTTAGTACTTATTTTGGCTACCCGACCTAATAATAGAGTTATTGCTAGATCTTTTTTGTTGTACTCACGACATAGGCTAAGGGAGGTCCTGTGTTTTGTGCCTGAGTAGATATGTAGGAACCTATATTTCGTAAAGACAAGTTACCTATACATAGGTGTCAATCCTTGGGTATTACTGCCTACCTTGTCGTAAAAGCCAGTGCACGCCACTGTCATTACACAGTATAGAACAAAGTCGCCTCCCGCTGTCTCTCCCTTTCTATGTTTACATCTTCAAAACTACGCAACGGATTTTTATTCGGTTTTCTTTAATAGATAGCGTGACTTTAGAAGGAACGTTTATAATATATATAATAAATACATAAAATAGGTCAGTAAGTAGATACGGTCAATAAGGTTGGTATATGTACCTACATAGTTGTTTTATGTCAGTAGGAGCATGACATTAGCATCATCTCACCTTCACCAACATGACAATATGCGGAATTGCGGATACAGTGCCCTTGTGCCCAGTAGAAGTACTTACCAAGTACTTTATTAGTAGGAGCTCGAAAAAGAAGGGAGCTAGTATCTACTTACTTAATACCTACCTACTCTTTTCCCACGTCATCCAACTATAAAACCAAAGACGAATCATAATGTTGACATAATACGTACCAACCAGCAACCAATCTACAAAACATTCCGTCTAAAAGCTAGCAGCCTACCTAATAAACTGCCATATTCAACTCATATTTGAGAAGGAGTAACAAATATATTTCAATGTTACAACCTAATATTATGAATTAAGTAAATAATTAAATACTGTATAGGTTGTTTTACCCATATAGGTAAGATATTTTATTAACTTAATTTTATTAATCACTTATGTGTAGCTTCCTTATAGATACTACCCAGTTATAAGCTGGCCACATGTTTGCTTTTCTCATCATTCTCCGCTTAAAATTAGACATCAGCTACTATTTATGGTCACCCTACCACCTAAATTGTTGTCGCTACAAAACAATAAAACATCATAGTGTGACCACGCTGCTGTGCGACGAGGTGGATTTGCTTGAGGATTTAGTCGAGCTGGACTTCTTGTACATGGTGAAGGAGACGAGTTCTCGGTTCGCGTTCGTCATGGCCATGGCGTGGGAGACCACGTCGTAACCCAGCAGTGCGTGGAGACGGTTGACCAGCACCAGGGTCAGACCTTTCTGTGTGACGCGCACTGTGCGTTCGCTGTCCGAAGCGGTTGCTATCGGCATATTGAACGACGTATTGAGCTCCTGAAAATAAATTGAAAAACACGTAAAAAACGTTATTGAAAGTTTTGTAAAAAATAGTCAAAGATGAAGAGAAGGAGATGCCATGATCATGTTATTCTATGATTGTTTGTTTTCGGACTGGCTCTTTTGTAGGATTTACTGTAGGACGCCCTCAGGCAAGGTGGACTGATGATCTATGCAAGATGGCTGGCAGAAGCTGGATGCGAGAAGTAGTTAACTTACACTTCACCTATTCAAAACGAAAATAAAATATTAAGGGTAAACTAGAGACACGTTCCGTATGACTTCATTTGCCTACCTGAGCTTATTCATCTGATTTGAACGCCGGCACCTATGTTCCCGAAAGAGTTCCTTTTAGGACAGGGCACAGAATTCATTTCTCCTGAGAACCCGAAACTTGGATTGAACCTAAATCACTTGGGTGCATTAAACACGCATCACCAATTATGTCAACTAAGCAAGCCTATGTCTGTGACCCTATGAATAATAGAAAAAAATGGACCCTGCATTGCTTAATCTGAACTCAGTGCAGTTACATGTAGGTAAGTAAGACCAAACTTCACAAACATAGGTAGGTAAGTAGGTATGTACCGACTAACACTGAGGTGAATAAAAATGTTACTTATTAAAATCATAATAATTAGGCTTTCTGAGCAGCGCGAGCGAGGTGATTCGTCTAGGTTGATAAGTTGAGGTGAATTAAGTTTATGGACAGTACCTACCTACCAGTCAACATATACAAAATATTTCTCTAAGAATAATCAGGATAAATGGTCCTTTATAGTTACGACATACCTAACTATAAATGATTATACGTCGTTAGCCTCTGTTTAACCCGTAATGGGATAACGTGTGTAGCATGAAGACCGTGAAACGTTTTAATAAAGCACGGCTTTCCATTGCAATTTTACGCACCCGACAATAAGACTACAGAAGTTCTACGTTAGATACATAAAGCAGGTAGGTACACATATATATGCGTATTGTAAATACACATGTTACTGTCACATTACAGGATCCAAGGCGACATAGTGAACATATCGCCTCTATAAGACCTTTCGATACCTATGTAGGTAGCCACCTAGATTTCTTCACAATATTTTCTACAGAGCGCTATGTAAACGCGTAGAGATATGGTAGGTAATTATCTAGTTACTTACATGGCTTGCAATATTACTACACTGCTACGAGAATCTTTTCGGAAGCGAGTGTTTTCTGGCCACTCTCATTTCTTAGCTATCTTCCTAACCTAAGTTCTTTGTATAATATGCTTCTGTGTAGAGGTATATAGGTAGGTACTTTTTGTAATAATGAAGACAAAATATTTAAAGATCTTTTTGTACCACCTATTGGTAGGTAGGTACACGGATAGGGTGCTGAGTGAACCGGTTGATTCTTTACCTGTCCTTATTCCATAGCTGCCTGAAGTAGAAAAGTCTTCCTAGGTAGAATATCTAGTTGTGTTGGAAGATGATGGTATAAGAGATCTATCAGTCTTTCTTCTTTTGCCTTTTGACAACTTTAGATAAGTACTTAAACTAACTAGGTAATTAGACTAGGATTAACTGCCAACCACATAGCTAGCCATGTAGATTTACGTACCTACTTGTAGATGCCTACTTACCTGACTATAAAATAACAACAGATTACATAGTTTGCGGCGCTTGCGCACCTATACCTAGTCAACTACGAAAATCTTTGCAATTGTTTAGTATTTCACACGCACACGTGCAGTAAATAACTAACCACAGAATGTTAAAACCGTTAACATCAAAGTAAACTACCTACCTACCACGTATAAACACTTCAGCGCACTTTGCATAACAAAAAGTATTTTGGAAGTTAGGTTGGTTTCTGACACGTTTATTTGTGGATATTTACCCTGACTAAAGCTGAACGTTCTTCACTCTTCAAACCGTAGACTGTGGCACCATCATCTTTAGAGAGGTGATGCGAGCTCAAAGATCCCATTATCATCACATACGGCATATTGACAACAAAACACAAACCACAGCTTTAAACGATCATCGATGCATTTTATATCAGTATCACCGGCGGCCGCGCGCGTGCGTGATGTGATCCACTCCTGCGCAAGTGAGTGAACTTAGCTAAGTAAAAGGTGGGGAGAAGGTTGTACGGCTGTGTAGAAACATTTTGTATGGGATCGGTGTGTGAGTGTATGACGTAGAGTGGCCTTCACGGGGCATGCGCGTGCGACGAAACAGAAATACCTAGGTATCTACGTATGCATTTAGAGTAGCCGCTGCATGTTCAGAGTTGGTAGGAATATTTTAATCAACATAGCCGTGGGATATAGCGTGTGAGCTATTGTGATGGTCGTGCTACCTTTATCGTGATCACTTAAGATGAAACATAGGTTTTCTTGTAAGTGGGGTACCTGTTCTTTGCATCAGATTATCTAATTAAAAATAATGGTTATTAGGGAAAATGGCAACACATCCTCACATGATTGCTAAATGTCGGCATTTGCACAGCAAGACTTTTGTTAGTACTTAGTATTTACTATTTAGATATAGGTACCCACAGGTAATTTTATCTAAAAAAAATGAAATAACGAAGACAGCATGTATCTACCTAATTTATTCCCCTGAAGTTATTACCTACCAGTTAGTACGTTGGATGCTTCGGGAGTAGCTAGGTGCCTACTTATCAGGTAATTTATCTACTCCACCGGTCATTGAGAGAGTAGGAAAGTACTAAACGAAACTATGGATCCCGTCTTGTTCTGACGAAACCATAAAGAATCGAGGACATCTTTCGATTTGTACATTAATAATAGGTATTTATTTTTCCCGAGATACGCCACCGTGTCGGCTGGCGAACCGTTAGCGGATTGCGGATCAGCAAAATATCAGCTTGACGCAATAGAGGCGTGTTAAAAGGCTCATAGGTGACGACAGGCTGTTTGATGCTCGGCTACAAAGCCTGGAGCATCGCCGCACGGATGCGACAATAGGACAACCAGGGGAACGGCAAAACGTCACCTATATCCACGTTTACGAACTAAACGGTACACGTCTACTTTCAACGTTTGCTGGGTCAGCTAATTATGTAGGTACCTACTTATCATATCCCGGAAATTTAAACACGGTCGCCTAACATCACACATTTACTATGGCGACAATGCAGGGAAACGCAAAAAAAAAAAAATCTCCATACAAAATAGACAATTTTTTTTTTGCCTCGGGAGATGACATTTGCGGATTGAAAAATGTTTTTTCATTTCCCCATGTCTATAGTAAAAGTTGTTCATATTGAAGTTCTCAATTCGTCTGTATTTTTTTATGTTT
>SJJU01003630.1:0-25087 GCA_012932125.1 Conopomorpha cramerella
ATTTCGAAGTTGAAACAAAAGGTGTCTTAAAATTACCTCCAAAGTTGGCCTCTGAAGCGATGCCACCAGGCTTGTCGGACCTGAGGAAGTCGGTGCTCTGCCGCTCGTCGTAGCTGTCGAGGACGTAGATCTCCTGCGAGATGTTCATATCCTCCTCCTGGGTCTCATTCTGGGGCAGAGAACGACGCCTTCTGCCCCAGGACTCGATTGACTCGCGGCCCCATTCGCACACAGCCTGAGGAAAGGTAAAATCGTATTATTTAGAGAAGGAAGATTTGTTTTTAAAAAACAGCTAATAAATGACACTTCCGAGACAAGAAAATTTACTTAAAAGCATTATACACGTTTGCGTTCAACTAGCAGGTGCAATGTGGGAATAATGACGATATTATATGTAGGAGGGTAGGTTTTAATTACTATTACCATTATGAATAATTTTAATCACAAAGTGCCTGCTGTAGGTCTCAAATCCTCAACCGGTTCTGAATCGCTGACTTGATACTTGATACTATCAATATATTTGTAAAACAAGTTAAAACATACCGGTTCGCAAGGTCCCAGGCAATACTTGACGTTGCACTGGAAGATGACGCCGTAGGACTCGGTGAAACGGAACGCCTCGTATACAGATTGCAGCGCGTTGCCGTCCGGAGTGAACGCCGGGAATATCGATGGGTCCACGGGACATCTGGGCGAGGACAACACTTATTAAAAATACTGGCCGAAAATAGAATGTGTCTTCTTTACATCATGATTATGGACCTAAAATTAACACGTGATTTAACTACTCAAGCAGCGGGAGATCGACGGCTATTGGTACACATATTTGTGTGCTTTCGTTGAGGGGAATGAGAGCGCCGGGCATAAAAAAAAATGTACATGTCTTTAGGTGGAATTTTTCAAACATTTCCGTGCTTGAGATGACATGTTAATCTGTGGGTCCTTTGTATTGTCTCGACAGTCGAAAGACAACTGTTTTCAGGTTCCGTCTGTAAATTCTGGTGTAACATTATAAATAATAAGTTGGTTCACTTTATACTCACCCTTCGTCGTCGATGATCTGGAAGGTGCTCTTGGAGTCTTTGGCCATAGCAACGCAGCTGCGAGCGAAAATGCCGTAAGGAGCTGTAAAATAAATACAGTATTTTTAGTTCCATAGCTGAAGAAAATACTCATAAAGTTGACATGCCCATTTCAATCATCGATGATCAAACAGAAAACGACCGTTCTATCGTGTAGATCGATTCGTTTTTGACAACAGTCTCTACCCATCAAAGTTCGCGGTCATAATGTTGTTTTAGTACCACGTCAGTAAAACGAATTATCGTTTTAGTATTGCTCGAACACCACATGGATTGATAGACAGTCAAAAACTCTGGTTGCATGGAGCTTCAAAGGTATGTAAGTTTTTCTACACCCTCAATAAGTTTAGTTTCAGTTCCAATATAAAATCAAATAACCATGTAGTAGTAGTAGTACGTTATAGCTATTGTTGCCAATGCAAGACTTAACACAGTATTGCAAACACTCACTATAGTCTATCTTTCAATTCCACGGATCAATTTGACAGTTCCCATGCAAACAATTTTGTACTCTGCTGCAATCAAGTTAGAATATATTTTATGAGATGGAGATCTTTCACAGTTTGTATTCAATTTTCAGTTTAATTTACTTAGAAATAAAGTATGATATTGTACGCATAGAAACTGTCAAATTTGTCCTTCGAATAAAAAAATAGACTATAGAAAGTACTTTAAAACGTCAAATACTTACTATCTTCGGGTATCTCGATGCGGAAGGTGAGCCGGTCGCCGATGCGCACGGTCTCGACCTCGCGCTGGCGCGCGTCCAGGATGTGGATGCGCGGCGGCGGCGCCTCGGGGGCCGCCGTGATCGAAATCATCTCCGGGTCCCTGAGGGGTTGGAACACGGTTATAAACATTCTATTGGAGCAAATCTTCAAGTGGCTGGTAAATATTTAACCGTAATAATCATCATCATCATCATCATTAGCCCATACTAATGATTGTTAAAAAAAAATACACTTCACGCCTTTTAATCCCAAAGCGGGGTAGGCAGAGGCACTTTCTTAATAAGCAAATGCCTCTGCCTCTGCAATGATTGTTCATTAGTATAGTATATATATTAGATTGTTTGATGGTATACACGTGTGCACCGACTACATATCTGCTTAACATTGGGCAGGATGGTGATCAAACGCTTGTTCATTGAGCATTAAAAAATAATTTCGTGCAATCTAACGCCTACAATATCGGCGTATAGCAAAATGTCACATGAGAAGTTTAAAAAAAAAAACAATCTGTCAAATACATATAGCGGGAAACGCACCTACGCTAGTCTGTAATTTGTTTCTTATTTTTTTTTTCAGTAGAGGTACAATAATAATTGAAAATGTTTTCCGTATCTTAATAGCATAATTATGAAAGAAACCGCGTAAGTAGATCATACGTGAACAATATAATTTAAAACCACATCGCTGTTTAACATCAAGCAGGATTGTGGTCAAACGCTTGTTCATAGTGCATTAAAAAACGGATAGAAAAATATTTCTTTTTTACAGATAACCGATCAAAATGCGTGGCGTCATCAGATCGTCCCGTACTATTTGCAGCGTGGTTTATGTATTCTGCTCAACGCGTATCCCCGATGTGAATCTAATTGAGCCGTGTAGGTACCCACTTACAATAATATGAGAAGGAAATCGATTCAACTGAATTTCAATTAGGAATGTGGTGGCCTGCTGCTTATGAGAGAATGGGCTCTTCTTATATTTCCCACATAAGTATATTGCCATCGTCGATAAAAGACGACATAGCAAAATACCTACGTTTTAAAATGTCGTACAGTTAGAACTCTTAATTTTCCTACTGCGCCAATTACATACCATAGAAGTACGTACGTGTATGTAGGTACGGTATGTGTACGTAGGTACGTGATTTAAAGTTAATCTATCTCTATGGACTTTATAATTAGTATATTACATTGTTTTTTTATTTAGTATGAGAAGAACGTATCTGAATCTGTCCTGTTCTCTTTTAATGTTTGTAATTGTTATTCCTTTGTCAATAAAACAAAAATAATTAAGTAGTTGATAATAACAATGATTATAGGAATCAAAGCTTTATGTAAGTAGTTTAACGTGCTAAAGGAACTTTAAAAAAAGTAGCCGGGTTTTAGCGGTGTAGATTTGTGGAATAACCCAAAGTTTCGAGACTTCTTAACCAATAGTCCCCAGATTAAGCATAGCGTAACTCTTATGATAACTTCATTAGATATTAAGGTACAATTGTTACTTGCTACAATACAACAGCTGTACCTATCTTATTGAAGTGTTAGTGACACGAAAAATGTAAAACGGCTTATTCCGAATATTTACCCTAGAAAATCCACCGCAAGGTGGATAGTGGGAAAAGACGTGTCCATGAATCCATCACGCCATATAAATTAAATTTATTTATTTATATCAATTTATTTTTAATTGTATGGCAGGGTGGCAACTGATAGACCACTCTCTTGGCCAACCGTACAAACAAAAATCGCGGAATACAAAAACGGGCCACAGGTAAGGAAATATTTTAATAGCTAGTCACCGCTTATCTACCATCTGTTCTAACAAGCACGTATTCCAACAATTTGACCAGTACAGACGGGTTGATATTTACTTTTGGTTCTAAAGGCATGTTTATACCTAAAAATTACATAAATAAAAACATGGGCCGATAACACTATTCCCATGAGATATTTCAGTGGTAATCCTAGGACATTTTTTTTCTGGATAGCCACTGACTATTTCAAAACTTCCATAATATTTATTTATTTACAAGCTCGTGGGATTTTCGGGATATAATATAGCCTCTAAATCCCACAAAGTGTACAAAGTTTCACGATGATCTATAAAGTAGTTTTCGCATGAAAGCGTAACAAATAAACTTACATTCACATTTCTGTACTAGATACCTTAAATGTTCACTTGCCTGCATTAATTCCTGCATTTACACATTCAATTAAATATGAACCCGACTGTACTGTACATTTAATAGACGAAACAATGACCACTGACCTGATGGGCACCATTCCGAAGGTGATGTTCTTGGAGCTCATGTCGTAAGTGCACTTCACCTTGTAGATCTTGTCTGCTTTAGTCATCACGACGCTGTGGTGCTGGAGGACCACCGTGTTGGAGTAAACACCAGTCTGGAACGGAAAACGGTTTAATTATATTAACCTACTACGTGCCCGATAAATCTTGTTGTGCAAAATATGTATTGTAATAATGTTATTAACAGTATTTATCTGCTATTATATGTGTGTTTTCATATTATACAGGGCGTCCCACGGCCATGCCACATGGAAGGAAAGTACCTTAAATATTGTAGATAGAACATTTTACTGAAAGAAGACATTATTTTAATTTTTACACGTTTGAACCGGGAATCGTACCCGCTACACGAGAAAAAAATCAACCTGTAGCTTTATCATACCGATCGAAAGGGTTCGTCAGAAGGATTATTTTTTGCTAAGTAACATAGCGTCAGAAATAAAGGGAAAACCATGAATTTTAACTTTTGATGTGAAATTTCGTTCAGATTAGTGAAGAGCTACTAACATTGCCGTCAAAAAATATGCCGTAAATGTCAACAGTCTAATAGAGCAAAGATGAGAAATGTCTGCATCAAAGTATCTCTTCTTGGCTGTTCAATATCATAGTAAAATTGTTAGCCAGTTCGTATCATTAAATGCGCTAAGTTAGTTACCCGCAGTACACAACATTAAATGGCCGATGCACTAAGTTGTGGTTGTATGAAAGTAAGATACTCTTAAACCATAATTTCACAGTCGTTCGATTGACGACGTGCTATTACACCGGTATCGAGTACAAACAAACAATATGGCGACTATCTGAACCCGATGGGGCTTTGTTACAAAATTTGTTCGTAAATATGTTGTAAATAGCCGAGTCGTGAGAAATGATCACTTGTTAGATAACTTGTAGGGTAACCATGAAAACGTAGGAGTATCGTATCTAAGGTAATAGGTTAGATACGACGTATTATAGTAACAACTTACGAGAAAACGACTCATTTGTTAGATCTGTATAAGATTGTCTCTCGCTGGTCAGGGACTTTAAAAAATAATGGTAGGTGACTATAGGTACTTTAAAAGCATATTCAAAGGACCACTTGCCAAGATTCCAGTGTCGTACGTAACGTAATATACTTGGTGAACCGCTTAGGAATTCACAGCCGTGAAGCGTATTTTTTTTTAATCAGTAATGTGTAATAATGAATGATGTCAAGAAAAGTGGAACTACTTTGTTACAGCCAAGGGCTTGTCTACACATTTAGGTATGTAACTTACCACACTCTGAGTATTGCAGTCTTGTCCCACCATGGTGAGGTCGAGTCGGAATAGGTCGCTGTTGACCACGTCAATGTTGCAAGTCTCCGAGCGTCCGAGAGCGTAGATGCGTCCGTTGAAGGGCTTGTTCGTGCGCACTTGCACTGCGATGCGCGTGTCCTTGCAGTGCACGGATACTGGAAAAATAACACAAGCTTATTAATAGATGCGTGTGCATTTATGAATCTGGGTAGTATTTTTCTTAAGCGACTTCAAAAAAGGATTCGGACTCAATTCCTATATGTTTTTTGTGTTTGTTGTCGTTTAAACAAGAACCTCTTCGTCACTCTTGGGAGTATTTTAAAAACATAATTCTAAATTCCAATATCTCACCATCATAACAAGTGCCAGTCTTGTCGCAGTTGGCATCGTTCCTGGTGAGGTTGGGGCCGACGGAGGGGTCCTGTTGGTGGTCGATTGTCACCGGGAGCTCGTTTCCGGCCGCGTTTGGTGGCTCTGAAATAAACATATTTTATTAAAACTTGGTGAATATAAAATATTGCGTGACATACAAAACTCGTATGTAAACCAATAGATTGGGGATCCATGATGTATAGTGAATGAATTGTGAGGAGTTTTCTAAAAAATCCATCAGTCAAAGACAGTGGGAAACGAACTACTTTATTCTATGATCGTATATTTTCGGACTTGATCTTTAATGAGATGTTTTTCTCATATAAAAAGAAAAGTCTGCAGCCTATTTGCGTTCAGTATCTCAACGGAGGTGGACAGATTCTTTAGCAACGTGATATCGCTAACTGACCCTTGTTACAAGGTAATTAGATAACTTTCGAAGAAAAAATATAATTTCTTTACTACAGACGTGAGAACTCTGATTATGTTGACATGCTGTTTAATATAAAATGCAGAATATAGCATGCCATCATTAAAATTATCTTATTTAATCATCAACAAGGTAACTTGGACGTATGACAAACGACGGAGAGAAATAAAAACAATACGATGTTTTAGTTGTTTCCGTTTTTTTTTTGTCAAGTTAAAGCTGAAGAGTTTCTGTGTTTGACGGAGCGCTCTAATCTAATGAACGCTTCGTAAAGTCGTGTTTCGATTCGAAATGCTTTTTGTGTTTGCACGTCCAATTATTATTAACGAAGGTTTTAAACCTAAAAACGACAAAGGAATATTCGACATTAGTCTGTATTATTGTAATAACCACTTTTCGACTATTCGAATTTGTCCATCTAGTCCCAAATTATCAGTATGTATGATATACAATGTTTGAACAGACAAAATACGGAACACTATCGACTGGTTTCTCAGCGACGTGAAAATAGGCCATCAGACATAGTTAGGTATGCACACATAGCCAGGAGACAGAACTTGGCCCCTTATAAAACCCATGATTAGATTGTGCAGCCGCTCTAACCTTTCCGAGTATAATCGTAATCGATGCATGATTGCGCCGACGAGCGATGCCCCGAGACCCCCGCAATTACTGTTCCCGATCACAACCTTACATAGAAACACAGAACAGTGCCATGATTTTCACACGCATGAGCCCGACCGGCGGCTCTCTGTGCCGAATCGTGCCGTTAAAACCTCATATTGACTATGGATTGTGGTTATCCCCCTGTACTTTAGTAACACTAAGCTCTTATATACACATACTTACAACAAAACGGTTAAAGGAGTTTGTAGACCCGTCACCCATTGTAAGAACAGTGTACTTTTGTATGATAACTGCTTTTGCCTAAACCTTAATAGGATAACAAACGTGCCTGACATAATGGTAAAAAGAAGTCCATATAGTAACATAATACAATTGTACTCGCTAATTGAGATCACTTTCGACGCAAGTATACAACTTTTGTTCGCAGACAATACAGTGCGTAAGTATTCTGTACACGTGCCTCTAAGTGTTATAGTTTGGTGTCGCGAGGCCAACGCTATAATGACGCAGAGCCTAGATCCCAGTTAGCGTAACTAGAATTCCTGTCAGTGCTGATCTGTCGAAGCATCCCGAATCGATTTGTCTCCGGCGGTGTGGGACGGCACACTCAGAGCGGCGGCGGGTCTCGCCGGCGTAATGAGGTGACGCTGCCTTTAGGCCAATGACCGGGTTCAGGGTGGACAATAGGCATCGCACACTTCAGACCTAAACACCACATTCACGACAAAAGAATCACTTGCACGTCACGGTTCAACATTTTAGTTTCTAGTTCTGTAATATTTATTCTAGACTTGTTAAATGTTTAGGTATCATTTCGGGGTCTGGACACTGGTTATGCGCGATAATATAGTTGGTAAATTCGATGTGCCTAATTATTTCAGCAAAATGTGAATATTCGAGAATATTATGTCAATAAACCTTGGGCACATGTTGGTATTTATATTACTTCCGATTTAAAACTATGCAATAGTCATTAATATTGATATTATGTCGCTCACAGAGACAGAGTTCAGTAGACAGATAATGGCTGTTATTTAAGTAAGTAGTTTTACGGAGTTCTTATGCCGTGTCGCCGTCGACGAGCTTTATGCAACCATCAATCATAATTTATTCAGTAATGCTTTGCCTATTACAGTAATAGTATCCTTCGCCGTAAAGGATTTAAGAGCACTTCATATTACTTGCACAAACATTATTTATAACTTAGGACGTTTTTCAGTGCCGCGTCCGCACTTTACAGAAGGGACGTGAATGGTGTCTTATGATGCGTGAAATCCTATCACGAGATATGAACAGCGCAAATGGCCGTTTGTAATGTTGTGGTATTGCACTTAGATTACATACACTGGGCACTTCCCTTTCAACTCCAACGCTTACTTATATAACAGTGTAACGTGCAATTAACTAAGGTTATTGCAAAAATAATAATTGTCTACAAAACAACGTAACTGCAAGCTGCCAATAACACACATTGTATTTAAAAGCTTTGAAACAGCACAAAAAGTTATGGAAGGCGTAAACGTGTAGCAGTATGTAGACCTAGTTATCTGTATTAGAGATATGTATTTTTCGCACCGGCGATGTACTACAGTTTTAGAACAAAAGGTGCATTGTGTTACCTTTCTCTAATAACCCGAGTCTGTGTTTAGGTGTTTCTTGTACATTTCCTGGGACAAGAGCGCTGCGGTGTCGATGACACTTGCACCAATACCACTACATTTGCAACGCTCGAATGAATCATAAAAACGTCTAACAGGTTTTTCCCACGGCAAATGGCTGGTTTAAAAATATTGAATTGTTAATCCGAATTAGGTTTTTTTTTGTTAATTTAGTTATTTTCAGGTAAAAGTCGCTCAGTAGGTTACAATTATGTAATAACGATTGATTAAATTTGTGGACCTACCTAACCTAGGTCACAAGTTCTCATCCCAAGCATAATAATAATAAGTTCATTATTCCGGACAACTAAAGATAAATGTACAGGTATCGGTCCATAAAATAGATAGAATACAATGCAATTATTAAAAATAACATTCTTAGAAAATATTGCTTTAGTGATTAGCTGCGACATTTCATGTTTACTCTTAAATGAATTATAATGATGTATTTAGATAAAGTATAAGATATTCCAGATTAGGCACAGCTGAGCATGTGTTTTTTATTTTTTTATATTCTATTTTGGACATGCAACCAGAAAGACTAAGTCGGACGAGCATGGGTTAAATTTCAATAAAAACAATCAAAGAAAATAAAACAATTTTACGACAATTGGTTACCAGTACATTTTGATATAATGATTCACAGTTCCAATTACACCGAAAAGGTATTCACAGAATGTAAATAGCCAATGCTCCTCTTCGATTGCGATGAGATTCACTACGTCATAGCCTAATCAGAAGCCCGCGGTACAACTTCCTTTGTAAAGTAGGTGAAGCGACAGTACTTTTTTTTTTTTGTTTTCGAAAAACCTACGTGAATTTAAACTGTAAGCAACGAAGCGTTTCACGCTTGGCTTTTTGCGCTTTCATTCATTTTTCTTATTTGCATGACATCTTTAGCAGTTGAAGTTTATTCGTATTGTGGGTCACATTTTTAGTTTTATTGTAAATACCCTGAATTTGATGATATTGTCCAAATAGCCTTTTCCTGTTTCTTTTGATTTTATAGAAAGCAGTGATCCGTATAAAAAATATGTAATGTAGTGTGATTTATCTGATGAATCTTTGACGTAGGATATAAGATTATCAATATTGACAGTCGAATAATCATTAAGATGATTTTTAATATTGTTGAGAATGAAGTGCCACTCTGATTTAATGAAAGCCACCTTTTTATGTTATTTTAAAATGTATTGCGGATTAACGGTACGCCACAGAGAAGAATGAAAGTAGAAGTCCAAAATAAACGAAAATGTACATAAACAATAGGTATGCCAAAATAAAAAATAAATTAGTTTAAAACTAAGTAAAATATTGCTGTAAAAAGGTCCGTCGTCAACAAATGTATTGAAGCTTTTAAATAAAATACGTAATCTTAGCACATAAAGACTACTACATGTATGTATTTTATACTTAGGTATTGTATAGGTACTGATAATATACACACAAAGGTATAATAGCAAATGTCTTGCCTTAAATCGTTTCATCGTTTAGTTACCATTAAACCGTTTAGTTAGGCTAGTTTTTATTATGATTTGTTACGAACTCAATGTCAATGCCCTGAAAGATATAGAATACATATATTGTACATGTGTATAACTTAATAATAATGGAATGCATGTATCACAGTCCAAATCAACACCACAGCGATATGTAGCGATAATTGCCGTTTCCCCTAATTGATCATGGAAATCATTGGAGGAGGCCCTCGTCCAGCAGTGTAAAAAATTCAAATAAAATCTCTACATGCGGGAATCGTACCCAAGACCGTCATCCTAGAGAAAGATGCCCCAAACATGTCTGACCTGAGTCATCTCGCCCCGCTGTTACTCCAGCTGCTTCATTCACCACATATCTGTCCCATGTAAAGACATTTCCCACATACATTCAATCACATGAGATCGGAATCATAATGTAGGTGTGTGTATAAGGTTTCATACCATATGTTAACATACATGTGTCGTGTAGAAATAGTCAGTAACGGTCTGTCGTCACTGGAATGAAGATCCGCAAGGAATCTCCCCCCCCCCCCCCACCTCTCTACCCGTCCTTCATAAACTGTTGGGGACCGCGATCTTTTTTCCTTTTTATGCGGTATTAAGCATTTCATTGAGATTAAAGTCATACTCACCGCGGCCGATACTAAGGAAAATAAATACCGTCAACTTAGAATTTTCCCGCGGTAAGAATATTTTTATGTTTGTCAAATCCGCTTATTAAAGGCAATTACATTATTTTATGTTAATTAACTTAGTGATTGGCGGGAGTTCTGTAGCAGTCGCTGGTCTATCGCGTAGTTTTAAGTAAAATAATTACGCAAATAATGCAAAAATGTTTGCAGAAACTTTTTTTTTTCTCTGTTCTAGTAAAAGACATCAACGCATGATCACACAGGAAATTATGGTTTCTTTCGTTTGCGCTAAGAGCCCCTTAATAATCTGTGATTATAATTATATAAAAAATTGCTCTGCTATTAAAACCAGGGTGGCCTGTAGTAATTTGTTTAAACCATTTACTATCTAATAATTAAAAGGATATAATATTCAATTTGCTAAATTTTATCGTCGATCGACAGCGCGGCAACGGCGTCTGCCCGGGCGGCGACCGACCTCGCTACGTAAGTCAAGGCCAGGCAAGGTCGCCTATTAAAGTTTACACTATACCATAAACAAATGAAAATCGCTTTACACAGTCAACCACCCCGCGGCGATACTCTCATAGGTATTACGCATAGGCCTATACAATCTAGGGCGTTAAAATTTTATCGGTCGTAAATGTCTTTAGCGCCGAGTGGGCTTATAAAAAAAAACATAAACGAAAATAGAATGGCCAGAGTTGACTTCCATGTCTACGCGCGGAAACGGTTATTTATACAAGAATAAGAAAACTGCGCAACAACGAGCCGTACCATGAATAATTGTGTCGACTTTTACACAATGGCAAATCGACATTTCTGTGGTATGGCTTGGTGACTTATTGTTGTAAGATGGCGCTCCACTAGTATTTGGGTTCGTGGAATAATTCAACAAGTCTACATTCAACAAGTTTTTTTCGTTCCGATTTTTTTTATATCACCGTTATAGCCACAATAATAACCACATTGATAGCTTTAGTATCTTAGTTTACATTGACGTAGTACTCTATCCATTCGCACCTTCTTTGTAGTGTCTTTTTTTTTTCGAGAAATCGAAAACGGTTTTATGCATATTGTCACCCAAAGTTTTTTCAAAGTTATCTAACAATACAGTACAGATACTCGTCGTTGGATTGTATGTTGGTTATTAAAAAAACGTGTTCTTGTTCATAAATCATGATTAATGAGATCACGATATATTGTAAAAATATTTTGTTATAAAATAAAAATAAATACACTTCACGCCTTTAATCCCAAAGAGGGGTAGGCAGAGGCACTTGCTAAAGCAAGTACCCACGGTTCACCTAGCGTATTAAACCCAACGTGACAGGGGGTGAGCCCATCGCCGTTATAGGGTTCACACACCTTGTGGTGTGCGGGTTTCATTCATCACGATGTTGTCCTTCACCGTACGAGCGTTGCGTTGCGTACATAAGCTCTGAAAAAGAGTCCCATTGGTACACGTCCAGTAGCCGGACTCGAACCCGGGACCTCCCGGTTACAAGTCAAGTATCCGACCAACTGGACCACAGACGCTCTTAAATTATTTTGTTATAGTTTTTTTTATATTTCTTTAGTATTCGTAATATACAAGGGCATGACTGAAGTGGAACAAATAAAGGCTCTTTTGTTTTATGTTATACTAGGTCTGCTCCGCGTTTTTACCCGTAGTTTATACCGTTACGTTCCTCTTGTAATTTCGGGATAAAAATATAGTTTGAACCGATTAAAACCTACCAGCAGTATTATTTTTTTGATCCTCGAATTACGTCATGTTTTATTTAGCTTCACCGAAAGAGATGTATGTTTTACATATCGACGTACAAAAAGCGTACATCGAAATAATTCCCCGTAAATATACATCCCGTACTAATGTACCTAACATCTAGTTATTTCCAGTTAGTTTTGCCTCCGCCGTCGCTTATTCTAACATATGTACATACATATTTAGCATTACCTCATACGCGATCTGATCAGTGAAATTACGTCGATGTTATCAGATGGATATACGTAGTTGTACTTGAATAACAAGTTATTGTTGGTACGTAATTACGCGTTCCCATCAAGCCTAGGCCGGCGGAAGGGAAGATTGAATTCCCCCGTAGCGGTACATTCTGTGATTCATACATGTATTTATGCTAATAATTCCAAAACCAAATGACTGCAGTCATTCGTGATTATTACAAACTAGTGGACGCGTCATTCGCGTAATTTCAGTTGTTCATACAAACTATAACGCCCTCTATATAGCGACGCGACCAACAAGGATCAGGGTGAAAAGTATCCTATGTATCCCGGTTCTAAGCTACCTCCCCACCAATTTTCAACCAAATCGGTTCAGCCGTTCTTGAGTTATAAATGGAGTAACTAACACGACTTTCTTTTATATATATATAGATGTAGGTATTCGCACTCGGCCAAAAATCTCCTCTACCACCCTAAGGTTGAAACTCGCATGAATATTATTACACATTAAGGTTAATTCTTTACTTGTCACAGTATCACAACTCTACCTTATTGATGTTTTAGGGCGATATGAAATGCCATTGACACTTTTTTAGCCCACGCATCTCTTTTACACAAACCCAGTTAGAGCGAGACAAACAAAGTATGTTTATGTTTATAATGGACCAGAGTAATTACTTGACTAGGCGCTAGTCCGATATATTAAAATAGCACAGACATATTTTGCTGTATTTCTTCTAATACATTATCTAAATCAATATATTTACAATTACACAAAAATATCGAAATTAATGAATAAATATACTCTTTATATTTATTCATTAATTTCTCACTGTACATTACAAATTGAAAAATTGCAAAAGGCGACCTTATCGCTCATAGCATTTCTTCCAGGTAACTTACCAGGTACAGATAGAGTAAAAATCAGGCTATTAAAATCAGTTTCAAATAAAATGCATGGAATTAGTAAAACTGCTGCTACTGTTTAAATACCTTACTCGAAGTAATTAAGACCTAAATAGTCATGTTTAAAGTCGTAATGTTCACATGCTACGAGGACAGTAATCATTACGTTATAATTATAAATATCGCAACCGGCCTGCGTCGCAACAACGATCTCTAGAGATGCCTCGTTGGCGATTTCCTACAGAAGCCTAGACGTAATCGGATAGTGCTTATCTAGAATATCATGAGAAAATGTTGGTTAACGGATATATCGCTATGTTGCTGGTTAGGACAAAGGACTGGGAGTATTCTTATCTTAGAATCTAGCACGTCATCCTGCCAACGGACGGGTTGACTGCGGTTAGAACACCGGCGTAATATCGTTTATAAACGGTATACAGGCATTACAGTAGTAGGTATATAGTGAAATCATTGTCTTTGTCTGCAGCTTTAGTCTAGCTGCCGTTTATTTGGACTTGTGTGGGTTCGGATCCAACTATATACTTATTAATTATCTACCAATAGTCTCTATTTCAGAGTCAATTTATGATAGGCTACGCTTTAGCGGTGAAGGAAAGCATCCTGAACCATGAAGTGTGTGAACCCTATTCAAAAACAGGAGGGATTTTACCCCGCTTTGGGATTAAAAGCATTGGTTTTGTCTCCCGAATAATTGCACTCTAGTATCATAATGATTTACTATGCGTAAATATTTCAAAACTATCCTTGTGTTTCAGGTCTTATAAACTACTCTATTAGATTTGTGAGATTATGCGATAATTATGGGAGAGAAGAGAATCGCACATTATCTAAATTCGCACTTCATTATAACCGTAACCTGTCCAAGTTTTTAGGTGATAAAATCTCTAACGTGCTATTGGTGAATTATCCAAAGTGAGCATAAACCGATGGTTCCGTAGTAATGCGTCGACGCCGCGGGTCGGGCTCAATTGACCCCGCTGCCGTGACATCGGCTCTGCTAAACAGCGTTTTCACCACTTAGCCCACTCGGTGGAGATCTAGGTTCCTGTCTCTGTACTATAATCGTGAGTTATCGGAGTTACTTGTTGGGTATTAGTGGCCCTATTTCGTACAGTCGATGCTCAATATTAGTTTGATTGAGGCATACAGGTACTTCGTTCGTATCAAGAATGGGGTGTATACTGTAATTGGTAATGTGTCCTTTTATTATGATTTTGATATTAAAATGTTACTCAAGCACATAATCATATTATGTATACATATATTCAAGTAACGTTCGTTCTGTTCTTCTCGTGTTTTTCCAACCCTACGAACAAGAGTTTGATCGCCATCTTAATTGATGTTAAGCACGATGGAGCACACTTGTTCATTAGGTACTTACTACATAGAATTGTGTCCATCTGAAAAGGTTCTGACTAACCTTCTAGGAATCACGGACTGAGAAGCATACAGAACCTAAATAAATCGTGTTAACTACCATCAAGATAACATCTCAAATGTCGTAAAAACCCGTCACTTAATAATTTGTTGAGTCGAATCTTAACTGACCAATATAAAAATACCAGTCCAATTTGTAAAGAAATAAATCATATTAACTCTACTCTCAGCCTACCCCTCTCGAAGACAGGCGTGAAGTGTATGTCTCTACAATTAATCAAATCTCTTATTCCGATGCATAATTAATAATCAAAGGATGTACCTACTTGTAAAGTGGTTTTATTATAATGTACAGTTAAAGACGCCTTAACAAGTCTCTATTAATCACACTGTAAGAGGTAGCTAACACTGAATAAGAAACGACTAGACTTTTAACACAATTTAGAGAAACTGCTTAGGTACGATTCACACGATATGCAACTGCAATTTTGTAATATTTAAAGGAAATTAGTACTTCAGTAAAGTTAATAAAGTTCACATTGAGTGTCGACTTCGGTAGAGAGGAACGCACGCAAGGCGAAACAAACTTTATTCCCTTTAAATACAGATCAATTCTTTTCGAACATCACACAATGGTGCGTCTTTTCTGCTCTGCTTCCGTACAAAAGTGTCTACAGTAAAATATGCTAAGCTAATACAAAGTGTTGTGCTTTACTGACACCGATACATTGATTCATCATTGTGAAAGATTCTCCCGTGTAACTTCACAAACAAATCCGTTCGCAAAGTAAAAAAAAAACCAGCTCATTGTATCTCGCTTCTCATAAAGTGTAATGTGCGAAGATTTGCAGGCACAATGGCTTCCGACAGTTCACTATCTTAATTAACACCTGATTTTATCGGTTTATTCTTCACAATTTATAATTTGCGTTTGACGTGTTATTATTTTATACTAACTGGGTACACAATTTTCCCTGTCATAGAACAATTTGTAGTAAAAAATGGTTAAGAGATAAACGTTTACATTGATATGTCCAGTTCACATGCTCATTGTTCGAGGTGAAACCTAGAACTAATCTGCAATTCAAGTTGCCCTCAAAGGTTAAGTTTGCATTTTCATGTTCTTTTTTTTTATTGATTGCATTCCTTGAGGTTGCATCTTATTATGAGAAATGCTGCAGGTATACAAAATGTGTACATTTGTCTAATCTTGATATACCTATTATGTTTGTTATAGCGCGACGAGTTGGGACATTTGTAATGTGAATCTGGGTGTTTATCTAATTCAGTTTTTATTTATGAGTATTAGTTAGTTTGGGGTCCGATGACCTTGAAATATCCAGGTTTATACCTAATCATATTTTTATAGTTATATTGTCAAAAAACTAAAATGTTTCGGAGTCATGGAGACATGTTAAGACTTCAGTCTTTTTCTAACCTTGCAACATTCCGAGGCATTTTCTCGTGTACTTTTATACCGTAACATTGTAACATCGTCTAATTGAAGGTCCTCCGCAAAAGCGCACATCAACGGTTAGCATTTCTCCACCACTACCATAGTGAGACTTAAGTGGTCTTACACCACCATTATTTCTGTGAAGTTACCTCGGTATCTTAATGAGAGGCGCACTATCAGTGATGTGAAGTATTCAGATGCTGTTTCTAACTGTACCGTACAGATTACTGAGATCTTAGAAAAAGTTAAGCCGGCAATCTTCATATATCGTGCCGACCGCAGGCCAGTTTGTCACGTAACCCGACATTTTATTACTTGTCTTACTTCTTTTCCTCCCATAAAGCGGTAAAGTAAACTAAAGAGTAGGTTTACGATGATAATGCCATTTGTCGAGCGACTTCTGAACCCCGAGCACTGCTCCAGTTCACACTGACACCGTAATGCTACAAATAATAGCATACAATACGGTCCTGATACTCGTACGGAATAACTTAATACTTATTGAGGGGCACAGTGAAAGACACACGCATGTATGTATGTATGTATGTACCCGCCTATTACCCGTAGATGCGGTGCGTGTGAAAGTTTGCCGTAAAGCAAGACACATCCGCCAGTGCTTTGGGATTTTACGATATTTAAAATGTAGGTAAGTACCTATGGTACATGCTCTATGAAATTTATAACATGGACGGGCAGCGGTAAAGTAACGATCGGCTTTTACAAGGCGAAACTGCGGATGCCGGGGCCCACAATTAACAAGGGCCCAATAAAGCATGGGAAATTTGTGGCGCTATGGTTCAGACCGGGGCTGCAAGGAGCCACCGCGCGGCACCACTAAAGCTATCCGAACCGTTTCAAGCGCCAGAGAAATACTACCCGATCGCCATGAAATTATACCAATAAATCTGTTGCAGGCGACTTCCGCGATTATCGCACTTCATCATTGTATACTGAGAAGAAAATGATGGAAACTTAACCTTTGGAAAAGAACCATAAACTCAATAGTTCAGTGGAAAATCGTTGGAACGTGAGATGCATTTTACGAACGATACCTATTGAATAGTTGTGAACGGTTCACGGCCTGACCCAGCGGCTTGATCTTTTTTACCATCTACTGTACGAATTAACTGAGAGCTGTAATTACCTGCTGCGTAGCCTAAAATCGTAGACCTGAACTGGTTTAAAATGTTTTTCTTTTATTTTCTCGTAAGAATTTAAGTGCTTTTAGCCATTGATTTAAAAACAAAAAGATTCGATCGCTCTGAAAACGATTTACTGATATACTTTTTCTTTTTTATTTCGTTGTGTTTTAGAGACTTAGCCGATCTGCATTTAAATTATTTGTAATACAATTTTGGACTAACTGTAAAGGATAGATAGACATGGTTCGTACGTTAGCATAAATTCGAGATAAATAAGCGCATTAATTAACGGCACCATTTACTTTACGATGAAAGCTGCGCCACTTTAAATATGGAACCATAAAGATTGCAGCGTTTTAATTAATGCTTTTAAAACTGAATATCGACAGTACCGTACCACACGGGATTAAAAAGGAAAGAAAAACAGTATTGCGACTATAGAAAGTAGGTTACTGTTAAAAATGTGAAAAAGTATGTATAGTTAAAGTCCGTATAAAAAGTTGTGAAAACAGCTT
Organism: Conopomorpha cramerella; assembly: GCA_012932125.1. NCBI lineage: Eukaryota > Metazoa > Arthropoda > Insecta > Lepidoptera > Gracillariidae > Conopomorpha > Conopomorpha cramerella. The sequence goes on from SJJU01003630.1 coordinate 18,004, forward strand.
CATTAATAAATCTTGATTTTTCACAAACCGGCTACCAAAATTAATTCAGTACAGTACTAATTTAAGATTAAAGGCATCGACCTAAATATCTTAAGAAGTAACTGTGTTATTAAAGCACATTAATACTTTTTTATATGAATATTACCGTTTCAAGTGCAAAGAATGCACCGCGCTTCACAGAGGCTTATGACTGACTCTACGATACTAGTTATTCGTCCATCTTAACTTTTGGAAAACACTGACAGGCTGTATGTGATCTTACTAGTACTATCTTATATCTCTATACTAGCTTCACGAAAAGACACAAGAAGACAGGCTTGACAGGAGGGACAGACAGATAATATACTGAGCCGGATTAAACCCTTGCAAATCATTTAAACCCCAACATTCAACCTAAAAGTGACATTATTCTGCAAACTTTCTGTCCACCTGTTAATTATTTTACGTACCTAACTTAACGTACTTCTCTGGTGACTTACTAAAATAGTGAGATGAGACTACAAGGTTACAAGGCTGTCAATTATATTCTAATTACATTTTAAAATATACTGGTCTATATGTCTTAATATATAAAAGGAGACGCTCACTGACTGAATCAACGCACGGCCCAAACGGCTAAACGTAGGATTTAAATTTGGCAGGGACTTAGCTTAGCTTAGAGATACCGTACGGGTGTACTAAGAAATAAATTTCCGAAATTCCCACAGGAACGTGATTTATTAGGAAAAACCAATTTTATGAATCATCATCATCATCATCATCATCAGCCCATACTTGTCCACTGCTGGACATAGGCCTCTCCAATTGCATTTTATGAATACATACACATAAATGTGTCTTCGCAAAATGTGTTCCGAATCAGCTAGTAGGTCAGTAGTACGTAAATGTATGTAAAAATCACTCACTTTCACAGAAGTTCTCGAAGTATCTGCCAATGGGTTCGCCGTCGTCAATGAGCGGTCTCTCTGCGTTGAGGTAAGCCGAGGGTCCATCAGGCAGCGTGTGGTGGTCGAGGTGGTACAGCCGGCAGTTGTAGGCGGCGGCGTGAGGAGCCCCCATGTACAGGAACGAGCGGCAGAGGAACTCAGACTCGATCTCGCAAGCTAAGCGGCAAGCGGCTTCTGACGTCACCTGCGATGGGTGGTCGTTGGTGGTTATGGATTTGTTTCAAAACGAGAATTCTGAAGTGGAGAAAACGAAGCTATGGAACCTTTTCAACTTAACTCTTCGTGTGTTGCGTGTATATAGACCTCGAGTTTTGATTTTAGAAACTGTCGTCATTGCTCAGAAACGAAAAAAATTTTCATCCCCATACATAGCGCACAGAATCGTCTTTTGTATGGAGATGAAAATTACTTTATAGAAAAAACCGACTTCAACCAGTAAAATTTGACAGTAAGGTTTTCTCATGGATACTACTGTCGGAACTGAACCAAATTAAAATGGTACCAAACGGCTAGCACCAGCTTTCAATAAAAAAATCATCCAAATCGGTTCACCCAGTTTAAAGTTTTGAAGTAGGGAAGGTCTTTTTTTAAATGGATTAAAAATAAATATAAAGCATTAAATAAATTTCAAAAACATGCTATCCCTAAGTTCAACAAACACCCTTAGTAATAAACTCGGTGTAACTTAAACCTAAGTTGTTACAGTTCTATTGAAACTGGTTATTCCGTATTTGACATACAACTGACAAGTAAAGTAGAGCTTGTTGTAACTTGGGAATAGTTATACCGCGTTCATTAATAGAACCCAAAAAGTTAATAAACTGTCTCATTGAGCCATGGTAGTGACTTTAGTATCTCCCATACTTATTGTAAATTTCTAAAGTACGTCTATTCTACGCCGTTTTGAGGCGTAAAAGGCGTAAGTATTTCTATAATAACTAGCAAGAAAATGCAGTTTTCTCACGTAAAATAATGTTGATAATAATAACCATAGGACTAGCATGACATAACATATCTCAAAGGGGAAGACGGAGACAATTTACCTCCAACGATTATCGTAAACACAGGGTTCCGGTGTGAACTGAGCCTCACACTTCCCGTATCGAATACCTTTAGGTAAGGAGACTAAACTAAATCCAGTCAATAACCTATGTTACGTCTTGTACTTACAAAAACTTCCGGCTTTTTACATTGTCTGGGCTATCAAATGTTCGTACACAAATTGTCTCTATAAAAGTATTGATAACCCGGCCATTTTAGAAATTACTGTTCAATCCGACTCTCCTTCACTGCATCAGTATTATTAACCGGCTTTTAATAACGTCTGAGTTATCAATACAATTTGTTCACAAACTAACCCGGCAAACAGTTATTTTGCCACAGGAAGTCGCTTTTATACCCCGTGTATTATTATGTGATTACTATAGGTAATATTTGAATCCTTCGCTGGACTTCCACAAATAATTCGAGAAATCTAGTCTAGCCGTTCTTGAGTTTTAGCGAGACTAACGAAAAGCAATTAATTTTATATACTGAGTGTGAAATAATCCCGAGTCTTAGAAACGTTGTTGGGCTCATCAATATGAACAACTTTTACTATGCCAACAATTCGGGAAAATGAAAATAAATATAATATTTTTATCTCTAAAATATGTCATCTCCCGAGACAGAAAGTTTAGAGATGAAAAAAAATATTTTCTTTTTCCAGAATTATGCCAACATAGTAAAAGTTGTTCTAAGACCATTGCTGGGGGTCCTTTTACACGCAGTATAAAGACTAGTTGACTCAGAAAACGTTGTTTTGCGTATTCATTATTAACAATGTTTCTCTGACATTACATTCATGTATTATACTTATAAACGTTCCTCAAGGATCACCTCTATGTATTAAATAACCGCATCAAAATCCGTTGCGTAGGTTTAAAGAAAACCAATACATAAGGGGCATACATAGCAAGCGGGATAATACATAGCGGGAGGGGACTTTATTTTATACTATGTATTAATGATACAGTATAAAAAGGTAGTCTCAGTTGTTCGATAAATTTAGTTCGGTGCTAAACAAAAGTCAACCTTTATATGTGCAGAATAAAGGCTGTTTTAATGTTGAACAAATTATGACAGGTGCCAAATTGATTTGTTACTGTAACACCACCAGATAGAGTATAATTTACATTGACCACCGGAGAAAATAACCGACTGACTTAGCGCATATAAAGAAGTCAATGCATTACCAGAACAATGAACCACACACAAAAGTCTATAAAACCACTGATAATGCAGACAATTTAAAAAGCCAGTTCACTCCGTCAGCATTTGACTTGGCTAGTAATATTGGTGTGAAGAAAAATTATCTTCCTGACTTCTTAATATGTACCTACACCGTCGGCCATTGCTGGCGTGTTTCCTGTGCTCGGGAAAGATATTTCTACTTAGCAAATACATGGGAAAATTATCCCTTAAGAGAATCTGGACCGGATTTTCTTGCATAACGAGTCTATACTAGCAGTCTATAAATTAATCGCCGCACATAATGTACTTTGAATAAATGACTATAGTTTATTGAATATACACTCGAGAGCAATAATTCTGGGTCATTGGTATATAAAGTTAAATTACTCCGATAAGATTTTTTTTTCTCTGATACATACTCTATGATAAATAGTAGTCTATAAATTAATTGCCGCACATAATGTACTTTAAATCAATGACTAGTTTATTGAATATACAATCGAGAGCAATAATTCTGGGTCATAGGTATATAAACTTCAATTACTCTGAAAGTATCATTTAGAACATAGATAAGTAAAACTTTATGCGCCGTATTCATATAACGTAAACACGTTGGTAATAGACGTATATCAACTTAGACCTGTTCATCCGTATTTACCGTGCATTTGACCAGCTATCGAGACCTTGACTAGCAGTGGACTAACGCTGTTCTAACTTTATGATTCATCATCATCATCAGCCGATATTTGTACACTGTTGGACATAGGCGTATCCAACAGCACGCCACTGCGATCTGCATTTGGCTTCTCCCATCCAGCTTCTGCCAGCCATCTTGCGCATATCATCAGTCCACCTTGCCTGAACGCGTCCTAAATTTCGTTTGCCAAAACGCGGTCTCCACTCGAGAACTCGTTTGCCCCAACGGTCATCGGTTCTACGGCAAATATGGCCGGCCCACTGCCACTTCAGCTTGCTAAACCGATGAGCTATGTCGATGACTTTGGTTCTTTGTCGGATAACTTAATTTCTGATTCGATCCCTCAGAAATATTAATACCACGGTACATGTTTATAATATGTTTCTTTTTTTATTTCACTTTGTATCATAGAAAGATTATCTTACTCATCTAGCTGTCATAGATTCCGATATGTCATAGGTATACAATTATGTGTGACCCGGAATTTTTGCTCACGAGTGTAGTTTGCATCCTAAAGATAAAGAAGATAAATAATCACTGCAATGCGCAGTCATTGTACTTCGTAAAGTTTAATCGTACTTTTTATAGTCATACCTTGATTTTATTGATGCATTTTACACGTTTTATTGATGAACTTCTCTCTCGCCTTATCTTTTTACAAAAATAAACTTTGAACTCCATTTTATACAATTATAACAATACATAGTATACCACAAAGCCGCCTCCCGTTGTCTATCCCTATGTATGCTCAGATCTTTAAAACTACGCAACGAAGCCGGGGCGGGTCGCTAATACATAGTATAAAACGAAGTCGCCTGTCTGTCCCTGGATTTTTAAAACTCCCGAACGGATTTTGATGGTGTTTTCTTGAGCAGATAGAGTGAGGTTTATATGTATGATTCATACACATACCGAAAAAACATTGTTTTGCCAATATTCATTATTTACACAAAAAAAATCCAATTAAAAAGAAGCCTATGTCCTTTCTTCTCATATCTCAGGCTCCAAACTATCTGTATATCAAATTCAATTTAAATCGGTTCAGCAGTTTTCGCGTGAAAGCGAGACAGACAGACTGACAGAGTTACTTTCGCATTTATAATATTAGTATGGATTTATGAATTACTAGACACTTCACAAGCAGAGCATGACGCGATCAATTCTGTGCGGCCACACAAGTAGACCGGTGTAATATAATTTTTATTTGTAAAATCACTTTTTAAATCGAACCACGTTTATTATGAAACTAGTGGACGCCCCGTGATTTCATTCGCGTAGTTTCAGAATTAAAACTTCATACAAACTACATACCTTGTATATATTGACGCGTCCCAAAGGAACGGGATAAAAAGTACCTCTATGTCCTTCTCCTGATTCTAAACTACGATCACACAAATTTTCAGCACAATCAGTTCAACCGCTCTTGAGTTATAATTAGTGTATTAACACGGCTTTCTTTTACATAATATACTAGCTGTACCGCGCGGTGTCACCCGCGTTTGTTCGTTCCCGCGGGAATTCGGGGATAAAATATAGCCTATGTTACTCAGGAATAATGTAGCTTTCCATTAGTGAAATATTATTAAAAAACTGTCCAGTTGTTTCGGAGGCTATCCAATTCAAACAAACAAACAAAAAAATCAAACCTTTCCTCTTTATAATATTGGTATAGTTAAGATTATAATGAAAGGCGATCAGATGTCCTCTGAAAGAGCCTTAATTACTATTAAGTGTTATTGGTATGGTGTTTTAATAATTAGAAAAATTAATATCACGCAACTTGTGCGTACGACATAAACCTACGACCATAAATTATTGTTGTATATCGATACTTTATGTGTTCAATTATGAGATTTTTAATAAGTTTTCTGATCAATGAAATTTCAAAATCCATTTAAGTCGCCACTATGAAAAGATAACTACGACGTTTTAATTTGACGCCGAGCTATCGTGAATAGCTTTTGTTGATTTATGCATTGCATTTGATTCCGTAGAATTGCTTTTTTACATCTTATAGTTACAATAGGAAAATAAACAACAACACTTGCTGTGCGAAATGGAGTGAGCACTCCAGGCGGAGTAATTAAAAATGGAATTAAGCTTTTTTTAGTAGCAATATAGTCTCGCACGATGAGGATAAATTCCTTTACAGAACACGAGAATGCCATTTAGGGGTGTATTCGATTTTGCTAGCCATTCTCCATTGTCCGTCAGAACGTTTTGCATGTTGATACAATGTAACTTGACATGTTTATAATACACCATCAAAAGCTGACGAACTAGTAGATTTCTCACAAGTCCTACGCAGGTGTAGAAGCCTAACTAAAAAGTAGTATATTTTGCTTTTAATAAAAATTCCACTCCTTATATGACTATCTACAACCCCAAGGCTTGGTGGACTGATGATATGTGCAAGATGGCTGGTAGAAGCTGGATACGAGAAGCCGAAAACAAATCACAGTGGCGTGCCATTGGAGAGACCTATGTCCAGCAGTGGACAAGTATGGGCTGATGATGATGAGATGACTATCGTATTATCAAGTCAACGCTCTTGTGGTAAAGTAAATCAAAGTAGGTCACTGTGTTTTTCTAAAAAGTTAATTTTTTTTAGAAACTTAAGATTGATTGGGCTTTTGAACCACTGTTTTCGACACCAGCTATATACTTACAATTGATTATTAATCTTTAATACTCTAATTTCAATGATGAATGACGCTATGAAACATCTCAGTATCATCTCTTTTCATGTGAAACAAGGCGAATGGTCAAGTAGCAATCAGCAGAATCCTAGTCTTTCTATAGATACGGAACTCTAAATATCGTTGATACAAAGAAGCACTGTGGCTTAGGTATAAAGATCTGACTTAACTAGTAGGAAAATAAGTTCTAGAAACCTGCATACAGAAAGTTGTAAACATGTAGACGTCACAACACCTTAGTCTACATACCACATGAGATGTGGCTATTCATCAATGATAATTACCTCTGTACTAACTCCAATCCTCAACCTTAATACTGTAACAGGCATGACTGGCCATTTACAATATAGAAAAAAAAGAAAAAGAAACGAAAGAAAAAAGTCGAATGTGCACTGACCTGCAGCTCTTTGTCGGTGTAGTAGTGCAGTCCGGCGTACTGCGCCACCTTGTCCTCGGCGACTCCTATGCGCGGCGGAGTAAACATGCGCTGCCCCTTGCACGCCTGCGAC
>SJJU01003632.1:0-25155 GCA_012932125.1 Conopomorpha cramerella
GCAATAACAGATTTGTAGTTATCGTAATTTCGACGCCTCAGTTCTCTTTCAATATTGCCATCTACGCCCTCAGCACACACATGTGAGTGTAACCCTTTGTGAGGAACTCTTTAAAGGTATAATCTCGATGTTAAAGCATCCGCCATTGAACATTGTTGCTAGAGCAGTAAACAAAAACCAAATGTTTGTTTTGTTCAGTACAATTGTCACACCACAGTGTGATACCTTTGAGGTCTCTTTCCGATTGAAGAAAAGCCATTTTATATAATATTGGCATCTCGACCCATGAAAGCTTCATTTATAAACAAACAGCCACACTGATAAAAACAATTTTTTTTTCTAACGAAATGAGAAACGTAATCTGCACCGGCGTCGCAGGACTTACTGACGCAATCTTAACGGTTTTTTGGGAGGGTTGCTAAATTGATAACCCAGCAAGAACATTTCACAAATTCATAACCTAGTAAGTAAGTGAGTCGGGCTACTACGTTGTTTAAAGTAAACCGAGTTACTATTTTATCATTTTGAATATTGTACACTTTTTGATCTTTCTTACAAATTACTCCGAGATGCTATGATTTATTTTTGGAACTTGATATGAAAATGGTTGTTTTAAGGGCTAGGGGTTGTGGTCTAGTGAGTCCAAAAATGCAAAAAAAAAATATTAAAAAAAAATCAGTACTTACTAGGTTTTGAACTTGGACAGCCGTATTAGCTAATGCAAAGCTAACTGAAATGTTTAGTTACACTTGCAGTGTTACTGCAACAAGCTGCAGTTGGATCGCGGGTGGGAAGCTTTTGCCTCTATTTTGTGTCCATATTCTAATCGATGCTACTACACCTGACACTCGAACCAATGACAGTGATCCGTTGAGGAAACCGATGACAAGCAACCGCACGTGGCTTCCCGTGTGGATGCTGGTGCGAATACCAGCTGCTGTATTCAACCAAAAAAATCCAGCCCACTAAGTTATCAGTTAAATTCAGTTCATTATGTTACTAGTTTGTTAGTTGCTTAACTTTTCGGTAATTGGTTGCGATCACCGGAGCCAGTTAAGGGTTTACGAGCGCGACACAATTAAAATGGATGGCGGTGAGTGAGGAAGACGCACTACATAGGTACATGAAAAAAAATATATAAGTATACATGGTAACCGGCATGTACTTGCAGGTCGGGGCACCTTTTTTTAACGTGCAGGAATCCTCATTGACACTCCGTCGTCTGGCATGGAATGGGATGTTGGGAACTGCGTACTGAGTAGTTTCGAACTCTTACCGACGAAACCTCCACGATGACCTCCGTGTCGCGAGCAGGCTGGGTCTCGGGAGTACCCAAAGAAATTGTGTCCGGACCCGTCAAAGCGATCAGTCCGAACTCCGTTACCAGGCTATACGGTAACCGCCCGCCCTTCTCGGGGCCGTACAAGCAGGTGCAGAGAACCCCACTCTGACGACACCCACGACCCCTCTTTTAGGACATATACGCCAGGCGGGGGATACCGTAAATTCTTGTCAATACGGCCGAAACTATAGGGCTCGTGGTCAGGGCATCTGCTTGCCTCTAGGACGATGGCCGCGGGTTAGATTCCCGCCGCCGACAAAATTATTTAGCGATGAGCTGAGGATTTTTTTGTGTGTGCGTCTGATATTTAATCAGTTACTGACACGACACCACCCAGAAATAATTTGTACGTACGGGATGGGTATCCTAATTTGGGGGGATCAGGTGGCCGTGTGTGAAAGTCCCGCTAGTCAGCTATTTTAGATAAGTACTTCAGGAAGGTACCTTAAAATACAGGTATAGGCAAGTATTGGATATCATTGAGATACCTAGATTCAAAACCTATTGACTTGGTACCAACAGCCTAAGGTCGCTTTTTTAATATACTTAACGCCTGTTTAATTGAGATTAGCAATCTCAACATTGAACCTTTTGCTAAGGAACAAACATATTCTTACAGATTCGACGAGGCCATTAGTATCGAGAATTTAACCCTATCACCTACAGCCTTTCTAAACTTTATATGTACCAATAGCTATTTTCTAATTCAACATGAATCGACTAAGGCTTAACTACCTACGTAAGATAGGAACTTGAAAGTAGGTTACCTAAAAGGGTTAATTTTGTTTAGGTAGGGGGAGTACTATTTAACGATATCATCAAATCATATTTTATGAACTTAGCTAAATAAATTGCGCTTTCCCTCCCATGACACCACACACAACAGCGTGATGATGATTCAGTCGAGGCTCTACCATGCGTGTCAGGACATCGTCGTCGCCGACGAGTGCGCGCGGCGACCTGCGAGCGAGTCAGTGTGGCTGTGGTGCGGCTGGGTCAGTCGACCGTTGCCCGCGCGCCGAGTCAGTCAAGTCGGGCCAGAATTCGAGTGCCACGCACACGCTTAATTCATACTTAATTATCCATCCGCACTAAACAAACAGTATCTTATCACACATCGCCATTGGCGATAACATAATCTCAGGCCATGACGCGACGTGACAACAATTTCAACGTTTCTACATGATAAAGTGATTAAATTTACAAAGTGCACGGTCGGAGAATGTGTTCGCTCTGTCTCTGAAGTTATTTGCCTATAGAAATTGTTAACTTTACCGTTAAAGTGCTGCAATGTCGTTGTTCAAAAAGAGAGCGCCAAAATACACGCCGCCCCCGGTGCCTCCTCCACCGGCAGTGGAGGATGTTCAGCCCTCGCAGAATCAGAACGGCGTGGACAACAACAACGGGGCGCCCAAGTCTCAGCTGGTCTTCCACTGCCAACAGGCCCATGGCAGTCCCCTGGGCCTCATCTCAGGTTTCTCCAATGTGAAGGAACTCTACCAGAAGATAGCGGAATGTTACGACTTCCCTCCGGAGGACGTAAGTTTTCTTCCACACCTTATTTGGATAAAAAAACTTGTTTCACTCACGACTATCTCAGGATGGCACTCGCTATGTGATTTAAAACGTGATTAATACGTATTCTCAGGCACGCACGGTTGCTGTCGACTAGACAAACTTAAAACTTGAATGTCGCGGAAATTCCGTTCCTAGTACCTACCTACCTCCCTACTGTAGGTCGATAGGTACAATACACCTAATAGTTTCCTAGGTGTAACTAACTCAGACTGGTGTAATTTAATCTAAGTACATATCTACCAATCTATCTGTCTAAATTATTTAGGTATTAAACCTACATTTAGCTTAGTAATAAATACATACATAGAAGAAATAACAGAGTGGGCGGAACAAAATCTGCTAAGTCCAAAATTGTTACAATTCTATCCGCTGTTGGTGGAGTGGAGTTTCAATAATGATTACCGTGTAAAACTGATAATTCATTACCGATTACTCATTTACAATGGTTAAGTACTTATATAGATTTATACTTCTTTACTAATATTTTAAGTAGGGAAAAGGTAATTGTATTTTGTCTGGATGTTTGTAATAAATAAACTCAAAACTTCTGGACGGATTTCGATAGTTCTTTTACCGCTGGGAAGCTACACTAGTCCCGGGTGACATTAGATATTTTTTTCCAGAAATTCCTACGGGATCGAAAAAAACATAAGACCAAACGGTACAGCTAGTTATTAATAAATCGAATGAAACCTGTCTTTCAATAATTAAACAAATCTGGTGAAATAGGAAGGTAAATAAATACTTACCTAGATACCTAAAGCTCTACATTACATACTCTAAATTACATTGTAATATATGGGTATCGTTGTAGTATATTAATTTATACATTATTTATACTTACTACTTACCTAAGGTACCGACATCTTTATTGTGAGATCAAGCACTAAATAAGGTTAATATCCGGGTAGTCTTTTTATCGCCACATCATTATCAAAGAATAAAAGCAAGTGAATTACCTATTTAAACACCGCGCGTATATTATCATGTTACACGTACATTAGTAGCTATTCCGATCGTTACCTATCCAGGTAACTAATGACTGAGCGTGCAACGTAATAATTTGGGGAAATATTGATCACCCTGTTATTGCAAATGCTTAAATCTATCCTACGCCAATTCCTTCATTACCGATACAAACTTCCAAACTAATAAATTAACCTTCTGACGACATGGCGTCTTAGAAAGTGTAATATAATTATGTCACCTTAAATGACACCTTGTGTATTACGAGTTAATTTTAAGCAACCTGTACATTACAGTCTTCTTGAATCATTTTTAACTGTTATACCTATATCGTTCGGGTAATACCATCGTCGGGGCACAGCTAGAGATTAAGAATAAGTTCAGACGATTTTGGAATGTGCAGATACGCCAATACTATTAACGTATTCGTATCAAACCTAACCAAATGCAATTGTTCCAAGTTTACTCACTGACTCAATAACCTTTATGAAAACCTTGGCCCAGACACCTGAGTTAAGTGTCTGCGTGCTATGTTTCACGCCATTGATCCAGTTTATAATGTTTATCGAGAAAACAACAATTCATTATTTAAGTTATTTGCTTCTACATGTTTTCACTTTATCTGCATAGGGTTAGTTCATTCAATAACAACTCGGTACGTAAGTAGGTAATAAATGTTTACATACATATACACCTATCTCCTATCTAGATCTGTTCTAATCAGTTAGTGCGTCCACCAAGCTGAATAAACTCAGTCTCATTAACCTTTCATCGAAGCAATTTAGGACATTATAACGATGTTGCTGATATAATTCTAGATAGGCAAGGTGTTATAAGATGGTAGGTGGGTATTTCAAATGTGTTAATCGCTCCCTAGATGTGACCTTTGTCAACTAATGGAAGTACATTTTGGAATCTTCAAAAACATTGTATTTAAAATACCTCACTTACCTTATCTTACGTAATGGAATGGTATAGGTACTTTACCTATCCACATATTGTAAACGGTTGAAAGATCCAAGAGAGGAAAAGCCGTAAGTGTAGGTGATAACATAAAAGGAAGGAAAATAGTTTATTTACGTTCAAATGGCAAACTACTCAGTTTTCGGCTAAAACCTAGCGATAACAGGTAAAGGTCATATCATAATAGCTACCTCTACCGACCGCATGAAACGGTAAAACTAGGTACATATTGTGAATCATAATTCATTTGGAAGGCAATACATGCTGTAAAGTGAAGGATGGTCGCGACACCGCTGTGAGTAAGTAACGAGTGAAACTTTGGTGAAATCATGTGATTTGAGTCGAAACGCTCCGTACTCGGCGCCCCCTAACAACGACCGGCCCGTCCATAAGTCGCGCGTCTTATAAAACACCACGAAGTATGAAAACGAAAGTAAATCTAAGCACCTAGGTGTATAATTTAAATCCCGTTAGGGTAGGGTTTAGGTTAGGTACCCACTCAATATATTTTTTAATAAATTGGTTTGGAGGTAGGTGCTCTGTTGTGTATTTCTCGATAACACGACATTTCACGCACCATTACCTGACTACAAAGGAAGATACCGTGTTCTACGAGGTCAACTGCTGACCCTTATATAACTTCATACCTAATAGGTATCTACATAAACTCACGTCCACATTCCCTAACTAGTGGAAAAATACAAACCCTGTAATTACATAGCCTATAGTAGTACGTGAATTACATGATATTCAACTACATAGAGATTGGCATTACTAGGTATAAGTAAACTTTATGGATGGATATTCAATTAACAACGTGCGAGTTATTAAACTCAAGTGTAAACAGCGGAACAAACCGAACTATCGACGTGCTATCAAATGGTAATATGATTCATACAATATTACACAAACAGTCGATTGTGTTCAGTCTTCAAAGGTAGATAGGTAGAAGTAAAGCATACGTTGTTTGCAAGTATACCTACTTGGGGAAATTAAATTCGTAAACGATTGTAAATTCAAGTTGAGCCTTATTACATACATACATGCATACACTTCACGCCTGTCTCCCAGAGGGGTAGGCAGAGACTACAGATCTCCATTTGTCACGATCCTGACATACCCCTTTCGCCTCATCTACATTCATACATCTTTTCATACATGACCTCCGGTTTCGAGTACTTTTCACGCCACCTTCGGTCAGGACATCACCAATCTGGTCTTTATATGTCCTTCTGGGCGACCTCTACTCACTCGGTCCATTACATCACCCATATAAATCTCTTTCGTCAATCGACTTTCATCCATTCTCTCCATATGTCCAAACCACCGAAGCATGCCCTTTTCGATCTTGGTCACTACGTCTTCCTTCAAACCGCAACTTTCCCTTATCACACTATTCCTTATCCTGTCATTCAATGTCACGCCTTTCATGCTTTTCATTTGAGCCTTATTACTCCACCAACAATAGTTTTGCCTACAATGGCACGTCCCAAATTCAAATGTTAAAAGGCTACAGTTCTCTCTCATCGAACCAGCGAACAATCAACCTTGTCCAGGCACGCCTTTGCCTCCGATATTTTCACAAAGCGTGAAATATCAGAAAACTGGCGAAGTCCGGAACATTTTAGCAGGCCATTATATTGACGCGTAGCATGACCTTTCTTTGAAACAACCTTCAAGTTAAAGATACTTATTGTGTCCAACACAAACGGACGCCCCTCCTCGATTGTCTTTTTACACTGCCGAAATCTGTAATGTCAAAATGTAACACGATTGTTCCTACATACAAAATAAGATTAGACAGAAAATTCTCTATACATAGGGCTAGGTAGGTACGAGCATTGAATTGTAGGATTGGCAACATTTAAAAAATTGCCACAAATTCTTTAGTAATAAACTGTCTTTATCATTAACACAGTACAGTTAACGCTAAAATCCGTGCTTCCGTATCGTATAATGGTGTGAAAATGACACAAAACTATCGAAATACCTACCTACTATCGCTATTGCGCAGAACTTTCGGAACCGCACGGTGCTTCATAAATAAATGTTCAAAGTGGTTGGTCACTTTCAACATTTATTTATCCGTATCGTCCCGTATAGTCCCTAAAAAAATCCTAAGTAAGTATATAATATTTTTTACTTTAAGTAGGGTTAGGGTGTTCAAAACTTATTTTAACATAATATTTAGGTTCATGCAATTAAATTAACAATGGAACTAGATAGTCGACCGATTACGGCCCGGTCGGTACGATTTCCAAAGGGCTCTCATAGAATTTATTATCAGATAGTGGTTTCCTTATCACGGGAAAGCCTTTTGGGTAGGTTCCTTAAAAAAAATACATAAAAATTGCTTTTGGTATGCTTTACAAACAACGACGCGATAACACATAAAAAATCTTAGAGAAAAATCTTTAAAAAATCTAATCTTTTTCACATGACTAAAGGTCCTACTACTATTCGAAAATCGGTCCCTGATATTCGTTCGTCGGCAAGCGATCTAAAAATAACAATTCTAACCATCTTGCACCATTATAACTTTCTAGTAAAAATCCATTAACCGAAATGACCACACACGATCTGTACAACATATTGGAAAGAGGCACTAGACTCTGTTCTAAGTTTTGCATTCAAAGTCCAATAGTACTTAGTACTTATATACAAAGATCCTTTTTAGCACATGAAGTGACGCAAGCCAATGAATCACATAGAATGCCAGGTAGGTTTCTATTTTCTAGGTTTCTAATAGGATTGCCCACCGTAATAAGTAGGTTGACGTTAGTGCATTTTAGTCGGGTTAACAAGGTGGTAAGGTGTCTGTTAGGTAAGTATGAATCCTTTAATCTAATATAGGCAGGCAGTAGTACTCTACTACTACTCAACTCTGTTGCATTACAATTGCTTAAATACCTAACGAAGGTTTCAAATTTAAAAGGGCAGTAAATGCGACATAATACTTATCCACACATTCGATGCGAGCATCCGATGGTACCCAACACCACCAATCCCTTCCTTCCTAGTGCACAAAGGAGTGTTACGAATATTGATTTTACATGATAACATCGATAAGCGCAAATAATAACAAGCTTCCTAGGTAGGTAATTATTAAAATTATTCTTTGGTAAAATTAATTTCAATAAGACTTTGTTCGTTACGTCTATAAGATCGTTGATTAGTTGATTAGTCGACAATTTATCGTTGAAGGCACCTAGATAAATGGAAAAATATACATTGTCTTGATTAGAAATGACAGTACGTAGGTAAGTGGATATTAACGTAATGTTATTTATAATAATTTGTAGAGGAATTCCTACCAGTACCTACCTGTTATTTATAATAGATAGGTACTGATAGGATTTCCTCCAGATTCGAAGCACATGGAGGATAAATAATATCTCTCTAGAGGTTATGGACCAGAGTTTATCTTTAAGTTTAGTGATCTGATCTACTTCATGCGTGAGATCCTATTTGGATTAGATAACTTAATGTTGATTTTATATACTGTCTGTATTCTGTGTTAATACATTAATATGGAGACAACTGATATGGTACGGTGCAAGGTAGCAGATACGTCGTATCATCATAGTCAGATAGACACTATCATTGTTTATAAAAACTGATGTTAGAATGTGGACAAGCTACGTCTTCTCCTACACTTAAACGTATTAACATACCTACTTAACAGCCGTCAATAAGTGTCCTGTGCCGTTATTATATTCTACCTTAAAGGCAATTTTATCGAAACTAGAAAGAAATACACAATATTCCCCTTATCGAAACTAGAACACGCACTGCGTGTACCTTTAAAATCAAGTTACAGAAACTTTGAAGTAGAAAATGTAAACATTCGTTTTTAGTCCACCGCGGTCGCGTCCGGTCCTTGACCCCGGCGCACTAGTGGGTCATCAATGGCGGCCATTAGGCAGTATAAAAAAGACTATCTGACCTATAACAACGCAGACGTGAGCATGGAAAAAGATTAAAGTTGATGAAAGAGCTCTTTTTATGGTGGACACTGTATTATCCCATCGGAATTGAATTTTTCCCTGATGGCGGCAGGCCAACCTTTATTGCTAATGATTTTATAGAATGGTAAACTTAATAGTTAGATAGGAAACACCTAGAAGTCAGGTCAGTCGGCGCGGCGCCTAGACAATTAATCTTTATCACTAGTTATTAAACTTTACGTACGAGTAAGTTAGGTTATTAGTACCGGCTAGTTAACATTTACACAGGCCAGCCAGACCAAATTAAATACAAATACCTACTGCGGCTAACCTAACTACTATTTAAAATAAAACCTTTAAGACTAGCCAAATTAATGTGATCTATGTAAAGTAAACAGTCTTCATAAGTAACAAACTCGGATCTAGTGGGTAACTTAGTATTATAAGTATACCGATAACGCCACATGAGATACTGTGTCCCCTGCTGGTGGCGATAGCATGGCAGGCGACTTCCTGGCTGGTAGCCAGCGGGCCGTACTTCCGGACATAACACTTTTGATTAGTACTTGGCAGCCGCGATTGATATCGTTTGGTTCAATACTTTTTAGTATAGGTGCACCTACCCACTCCTATTTAGCAGGTAGGTAAGTAGGTGTACAGGTACATAAAAGTAACCAGTTGGTCGGTTGACTAAGTTTACTACCTTAATAAGATTACTGAGGTCGTAGGTATATTTTATAGTTGATGTTACCCTATACATAATAGGTATTATGTTTATGTCTTTTTGTGTGATGAATAAAAGTTAATTGTTAGGTAAGGTATTTACGCCTTGGTATTAATTACTAAAAGTCGAAAGATATACCTACAAACCTACATACATAATAATAATATAGTGACCAGTGTATAGTTCGAAATTATCTATACATCGCTACAGTTCATTGTAATAATGAGCATCATGTATTATAAACGACGAAAGTATCTAAAGAAAAAGCACCGATTAAGCCGTCACGTCACACAAGACCTTTGACCACTTGTCTAAGCTTACAACAAACAGTATGAGAGTAATATATAGTGAACTGAAGCTTAGCTGAGCTTATTTAGAATATGTAGTGAACAGTGGCGTGCACACCATATAGGCAAAAAGACACTGCCTACCTTAGTATTTTGGCTACCCGACCAATACCAAATAATAGAGTTATTGCTAGATCTTTTTTTGTTGTACTCACGACATAGGCTGACCAAGGTCCGTCCTGTGTTTTGTGGGTGAGTAGATATGTAGGTACCTATATTTCGTAAAGACAAATTCTTGGGGATTACTGCCTACCTTGTCGTAAAAGCCATTGCACGCCACTGGTAGTGAACTGTAGACTATTTTGTAGTATAGGTAGGTACTTTGACAATAATTTTATTAAGCATATTTTTTATGCTTTTCACACTATTAAAGTTAGAATATGAAAATCGTGGATTAGGTCACTTTTGAGCTGACGCGTCACACGAGTTTTTTACCTATAGTAAAATGTAAATGATGAAAATGGAAATGCGAAATCTAGAATTTTTGTAGTTTGAAAATAAGCCATGCATTGGAGACCATTTTATACATCTATTATTTAACTAGATATTACTTACCGTATTATAATTTTTGTCTCTATAAAAAATTAATACTTTCAATTTCAGATCCTGTTCTGCACACTCAACACACACAAAGTAGATATGAAGAAACTTCTAGGAGGTCAAATAGGTTTAGAAGACTTTATCTTTGCACATAGAAAAGGGCGGCCAAAAGAAATAGAAATAGTGAAAACAGAAGATGCACTTGGTTTGACGATCACGGACAACGGTGCTGGATATGCATTCATCAAGAGGATAAAGGAAGGTTCTATTGTTTCTAGGATACCACATATTGAGGTAAGATTGGTATTATTTTACTGACTTATTATATCGAGTAGCTGCATTAAGTGAGGAGGTGAATAACAAAACCGCAACTTATCCATTTTTCTTAATTCTGTTTTTTTTTGTCGAATTTCATTTAACATGTTGAATCGCACCATCCTGGAGAAGAAAAGTTAAACAAAACTGCGTAAAACCCTTAGTGTTATCAAAAACTATTATTCAAAAATATATCCTATCAAACTTTGAAGAATGTTCCAGGACTCACAAGCTTTTTATTGATTTCTAAGAAATTGTAAAAAGTGGATATGTTGTGGTTTTGATATCACCTCCGCAAGTGTTACCTTTTATTTAATTAAGTAGGTCTAGGTGTGTGGGCACCTTGTTACCACCACTTGTTACCTACTTACATAATATACTAAGAGTGTGTACGCAAGTCGAATTTTTAATTCGAGAGACAAAAATGACAGTTCCTATGACTGTAATTTTATAGAATATGAAGATCTATAAGTCAAAGTCAAAATCATTTATTTCATCGTTATAAGTGTTCAACATACAGATATACAGTAGCATAACACAAAGCTTGATGAACGTCATTTATGACTTTAAAACAAAAGTAATCGTCCCCGGTTCGAATTCCGGTTCGAATAATGGTTTGTCCAATAGGTATGTTTTGTAAGTTTAATTAGCTACTAGGTATTATTGTTTTATTAGGTTATTTTATTCATTTTACATCTAAGTAGCTATTCATTTTTATAACTTTACTTTATAATTATTATATCATCATAAAGCGTCTGTGGTCCAGTTGGCTACACGCGTGCCAATGGGACTTTCTTTCAGAGCCTATGTACGCAGCGCTCACAACACTCGGTGAAGGACAACATCGTAATGAAACCCGCACACCACAAGGTGTGTGAACCCTATAACGGCGATGCGCTCACCCCCCGTCAGTTGTGTGTGTTAAATACGCTGGATGAACTGTGGACATTTGCTTAACAAGTGCCCCTGCCTACATCGCTTTGGGATTAATAGGCGTGAAGTGTATTTTTTTGTCTACTTATCATAATTACTCATATGAACTGTCAAGTTTGTCTCTCGAACTAAAAAATCGAGTTTATATAGGTTTATATTAATTTATGTAGGTAAGTAATCTAATCGTGATTTACGAATCTCCGGTGGCGTAGGCCTATATACCTATTTAAACCACTACTAATTCAGTAAGAAGGTAGATACTTAAGTAATTACTTAGGTAGTCCACCAATTGTGGACTTTCTTCGAACGAGCGGATGTTCCAATGAAGTTAACGGTGCGCGTGCGTCGGGTAAGAAATTGCGGCTTACTCATCCTGTCCGACTCACTGGTTAATCATTGCGTAATTACCTACACGGCACCATTATAAATTATACTTCCAAGTACCAATCTAGGTGTTTTGCAAACGATCTTGCACTTTTGTTAATTAATGTGGTGTAATCTACACAATCCAATTGTCTTGATACCTTAAGTAAAAATTATTGACTAAGCGTAGGTACCTATCTAAAGTCTATTGTTTAATTCGACGTAGCAATTTGACAGGTCCTAATATGCGTACAATACTATACTTTCATTAAATGAAAGTGGCATAGGTACAAACAGTTAAAGATCTTCACATCCTAAAATACCTATACTCTAACTTGATTGCTGCAGAGTACAAAATTGTATGAGTGCGAACTGTCAAATTAGTCTGTCGAATAAAAAAAAATACTATAGGTAAGGTCAATGTGGGCAACACCGTCTAGACTCTAGAGGTTAAGACCGTCTGTTAGCGATTTCTCCCGTACCTATAAAGAGTGCTAGATAGATAGTTTTTTAACAGTAAGTTTGACAACTCAAAGCGGGACAAGGAGCGACACTGACCTACTTACTAATTAGGTAAATCCACACCCACAGAATATTGTGATCTGATACATCAAGCGTTAGTAGGCAGGTATAACTACCACCAGCCATCGTACCTGCCTACTTATTAAGAAAAAAATTGCAAATTTAAAAAAAAACCTAAGAAACGTCTTGCATTTTCATTTGATACCCCACTTGAACATATTTGTATAGAGTCGACTTTTCTCCCTGATAACTTTTGAACAAATTATCCAGTTTTCATTTAATAAACAGATTCTAAATATACGTGTTGTGCTCTTTCATTTGATACCCCACTTGGAAACATTAATTCAAGTAAAATTTTTCATCCCCACTTTCAACCCCCATAACATTTGACTGTTTAAACAGATATCGATCAAACATAGCTAAGAACACGCTCGATCAAATCAGCTTTCAAACAAAGATAACCGCATTAAAATTTAAAATCGGTTCATTCGTTTGGGAGCTACGATGCCAAGACAGACACACAGATACACACGTCAAACTTATAACACCCCGACTTTTTCCGTCGGGGGTTAAAAACCAAAATGCACTTCACTCCTTTTCATTTCAAAGAGGGGTAGGCAGAGGCATCTGCAACTTGCATTGCTTGCTGGAACACAAGTTAAGATACCCATAGCAATTACCTACTCCACCTCGCTCCACTGTAATTACGGACACGATAAGTAAGAATAAAATAAATAACACTCACGACGAAAGAGGCACTTGCGAAGCAAGGTCATTAGATGGAACTGTACGTTTTTAGACTAGGTACCTACCTATCACACACGTTTTGGTAAAAGTACGCCTACTTATCTACATAACATATTTTACATAGGTAATTTAATTATCTGTATAGGAGTCTGTCTTCTACGTAGGCCTAGGTAGGTATTCGTAGATAGAAGATGCGTAGGTAGGTACCTACCCAAAATTTGTAACGTAAATATTTTTATTTGTAATTTATTTATAAGTATAGATTATGCAAATTTGCTATACCTAAGTCCTAATTACGTAGGTACTTCCTGACTGAGTGTATGGTACCTGGCCATACACTCAGTTATACATGTGGGAGGACATCCATCATGAGGGTAACATCCGGTCATGACATCAAGTACCTACGTAGTTAAACCATGCGGGTTGATTTTAAGTGAAAAATGATCGTAGCTACAACTTGGTCTTTTTTAAGTAGGCACCTACATAGATAAATCATACGGGCGGGTCACAGTACGTACCTATACATATTTAGGTAAGTAGGTATCTAGGTAGGTAAGTATAGTTCGTGCATTTCATGAATGCGCGCGGGCCTTAGATGTGTGTGTGGCAGTTTTATTCGTTTGAACTGTCAACTAGCGTGTCCATACGACTCGCACAACTAAGGCCCGCGCGCATTCATGAAATGCACGAACTATACCTACTACGTTTATGTTCGTATTTTATATAGTAGCTATGAAATGAAACGAAATTAATTGCAAGTACCTATCTTCTATTGTTTTCCATTCTACGTGTTTTCGACACCACAAACTAAAACGGTCACCCGTCGATGTTTCTACACGTCATCATTCATTGTATCCGAAAAGTTGAGTGACCTTAGAAAGGGTGACCATACTTTTAGTTCGCTTTATTTAAATCTTAGTAATCAAGTGTAGGCAGGTTTACTACATAGCAATAATTTATTGATATGGTTTGTTTCAATCTAATAAAAAGATTTGTTAATGTCAATTTATAACTAACAATTTGCATTTCTTTTATTTTCAGGTAGGAGATCATATAGAAAGACTGGACGGTGATAACATGGTTGGCAAAAGGCATTATGAAGTAGCTAAATTATTGAAAGAAATTCCTAAGGGTACCACCTTCACCATTCGACTCGTGGAGCCCCTAAAGAGTGGCTTTGCAAGCATTGGTCCAAAGACAAGTGGCGCAAGAGGTGGTCGTAAGCAGAACAACTACGGCTCTGGCAAAGAAACTCTGCGGTTTAAAGCCAATGGACAAGCAACAATTGAAAACGACGTAAGTTTAACTTATTTAAATTGTTACAACATGTTTATTTAAGAAAGGCTTTTTCGCTATTTTGTACGATCTTTATAACAGAATCTGATATAAGTGTACGAAAATACTACTACTACTACTTCAAGCACCCGTGGAGCAATAATTCCTCAAACAATAGGTTATGAGAGTTACAATTTGTTTTCTTTGAATCAAAATTAAATGGAGATTTACATTTTTTGTTTTGGGAGAAAAACGACATGGCATAACCGATCCATATATGTATGTACATATATACTAATCATGTACTGTATAATTATTATCAAAATAGGTATATTAGGTATGCCAATTTCAGAATCACTTCATGTAAGAAAAAATGGGTGAAGTCTTTATTGTTTTCAATTTACTAATAATTATTTCTAATATTTGCTTTACAGCACGACGAAAAATCCAAAGCGGGTATTGACAAGATAAACGGCCTTCTTGAATCTTTCATGGGTATAAACGATTCCGACCTAGCGACACAGATGTGGGACTTGTCCGAAGGAAAGAGCAACTCTATGCAGCTGGCAGATGCAATCGATAACAGTGACTTACAAGAATTTGGGTTCACCGACGAGTTTATTATCGAACTTTGGGGTGTCATCACCGATGCTAGATCTGGGCGACTTAGCTAGAAGTATAAAAGGTTTGCCTTGGTTTAGGTTAAAATGTTCATTGCAGTTATAAAAATAATTTAAGTTATACGTGTGTTAGCTGGTCTGACACTTGACTTGAATCATTTCCTTTATTTTGTATAAAAAATATTTTAATATGAATGTAATAATTATTTTATACTTACATTATTACATACATATACTACCTACTTAAAACTGTATCATTCTTATTATAAAACGAGGTTTAACTTCAGTTCTTGTCTAAACTATCAATTATAAAACATGACATTGTTTTTGGTAACGTAAGTATGAATAATGAGATAGCACGGGTGTTTATACCAGGACTGAAGATAAACCATGTTTCTTAAATCATTTCGTTCGCCACAATGAGAAATATTATTTGGTAAAGATGAGATTCATTTTCAAATAATTGACATTTATTTATTTTTAATGAAGATGGCAGCTTCATCAGGCTAGGGTTGAGTATGTCACTAGGTACAGCTTAGGTCATTAACCTTACGCTATAATTTTGTATAGAATACCTCGTGGAATTAGCACCCTCTGGTCATCACGTGAAAAAAAAATATTATCTTCTATCTACGTCTGATTCTGCAATAATACGTCTTTATTGAATGACCTTGTTGCCTTATATTCTTGTTATGAAAAAATTAAACGTAGTAGTTATAGTTGAAAAAGAAGTAGACACTGTCGGAGCAGTTTTCCTAAGGTCCTAAATGTACAAAGGTCGTAACCTGATTAGTTGTAAATTTCTTCATTAGATATTATTGCCATTACAATACTATGAATTACAAAATATTGCATATTGTACAGTGTCAAGATTTTAATGACTTAAAGTAAGTACATCAAAGGACTGCGGGAACGAAACATTTCGGGAATTTTTAATGGGTTGCTTATTCTTCAACTATACATGTAAAGATTTTGACAGTTTACTTATGGAAATATTTACTATTGAGCCATTAAAAACAAACCGCAAGTGTTTTCCTCCCGAAATCCTTGGCTGTACATAGGTATATAATATAATATTTACAAAATTCACTTTTCCGTTAACCAAACGTAATTACAACATAACTGCTATGTGACTACGTGTCTGAGTATAATATGGTCACCGGAGAGGTTACGTAGGTAAAACTACGTACGAAGTTATTATTAAACATTACCTATTGAAATAAAGTGCCTTTTAGACTATAAGTAGCAACTTTTATTTTATACTTACCCTAAGAAAATCACATCTTTATCAATAAGTTTGTACCTATGTAGTCCAATGCATACGCACTATGACTACTCATCATAATACACTAGAAAATCCACTACCAACCACTTTAGGAAACATTCGTGACCTGCCCACGTGAAACATTGGTGGGTAGGTACATGTTAATATTGAACAGACCGAATTGGTCGACTGATCAAGGTAGGGTAAAGGTAAGCCTCTTGGATAAGGAACGATTTGATGGTAGGTAGGGTAATCTTCTTCACCATCCTATTCAAGTAACTACTAAACACTTAGCACAAAAAGTTCCTAATATGAGTGAAGTTAATTTTCGCAAATTAGCTATGGTGTAATAAGTAAACACATTCATACTTCTCCAATATGTGTATTTAAAAGAACGGTATTTACATAATTGGTTGGAGATAAAGTATTGGTATGTAGAGGTATACCTAGAGTAGTTTAAATTTTGTAAAGACTTCATGCGCTGCATGTAATATTGAAATCTGGTTTATTTAGAAAAAATAAGTATATCAATGTACCACCCAGTTAGGTAGTAACATAACATTATATTAATAGAACACGAGGTGAGAATATAAAATAATAGATACCTAATACGAAAACTCATTTTATTTTCTACATATAGATAGTTTCTAGGTAGGTATAAACCCGCCGACCTTGATAATGTTTGCGACGACAAACGTGCTACAAACACACCCATCGCACAAACAACACACGGCCCTGTCTCTCCAGCCAGATATTATCTTTCTTCGCAGAAGTGCTCAGTTTGTATAATCCTATTTTTTAAATTTCTGAGATCAAATATAAATATTATATATTTTTTTCACAACAACACACACATTGGCTTCATTCCATGTAAGTAGCTAAAGCACTTGTGTTATGGAAATCAGACAACGAGAAATATTTACTTATATTTTCTTTTTCTTTTAAATACATACTTATACATATAAATAAAACACCCAGACACGTCCAACAAGTGATTAAAAGCTCATAACCTAAGCAGCTGTCAACGGTGCGAATCGAACCCACGACCCTACGAAGCAGAGGCAGACATGCTCACCACTACACCAACGGGCCCGTCAAAAAAATATAAATATTGCATAATGTAGTATTTTATTAATGAATAGGTATTTGGTTCATAAATATTGTATATAATCTCAATGTAATGAAACGGAAACCACCTATAGAATTTTAAAACATGTGGTCACCCTCTTTGAGACTTTTTTTGACAATCAGCTGCTCACTGTCAAATGTGTCAAACTATTTTATTGGTTTGTTTGTTTGGCTTTGCTTTGAGTTTTTGATTCTACAAATTGTTGTAGGTAGGTATCAGTCATTTGTTTTTATCACTGCTTTTGGTGTACTTACGTATGTATCTATACCTACCTACTTAAAATGTAGCTAGGTATCTAGATAGGTAAGTTGTTTGTTATCTTGCTTTAGTTAGTGAGTAGCCGTACGTTTCGGTGGTTGTGCCGAATTTTGAAGCTAAAACCCGTTTTTTCTATTACCTATAGACGATGGCTACGAAAACACTGCTCTGCAGGATATATTTTATCAAGGAAAATTGTACAGTGAACTCCCGACTATTTTGTAATGTGAGAAAGGTAAGTTGGTGTAATACTTTTTACTTTAGATTCATTTAAAATCTTACATTATTCGGTCTACGACGGCAACTTAGGGTGGATTCTCCTACATAACTCTACATTAAAACATTCTAAGGAGTGAATAGTCTCTCAGGATCTGGTTAGTAATGTCATACCAATATAGTGGACTATCATAATCACAAAAACAAAAAGTCTGTTAGGTAGCTTCTAAGTAAACAAGCAAGAAAATATGACATCAAACTCTAAAAAAGTTTGTTTTGAAGTATGTATACTGGGTTTTGAATGTCAATAAAAGTTTTATGTATGTTGTATAAGTATTCTCTACTGAATCACACAGCTTATTGAAGCTGGAGAACTATATTTCATATGGCATTACAAAAAGACTTTGAACTTTAAGTTTTTCTGAATTATAGTTGACCTGTTGCATCAAACAACTAGATCTAAAATAAATGTTTCAATTTGTGCCTGTTTTGCTATCAATGAACTTTCATTCTTGTTGTTCATAAACTTAGAACAGCTTAAAAAGTTAGTGCACTGTTAGTGAAGGTCTCAAAAGCTCACCAAATGTACACTCATGTACAAATGGTCTAAGTTGATATCAAATACTGCATGTAAAAGATCTCCGAGCATTGCTCTTAGAAACATTGTCGGGCTTTTCAATATGAACAAATTTTACTATGGTGTTCTCACCATAGTACACATTCTTGTGGAGAGATGAAAAAAAATTTTCATCTCCATACAAAATGAACAAAAAAATGGCCATGTCCAGAGATGACACATTGTAAGAATTGTAATCTTTATTTTCCTTAGGTATTTTTCTGAGATTCTAATATTCTATGTAATTAAATATTTCAGGGTGTGCAATACACAAATCATTACAGTACAAGTAGCCAAAAGAGCAAAATATACCAAAACTTTGATGAAGCTATATCGGATATTAGCGAGGGATCAAAATTATTGGTCGGAGGATTTGGCCTCTGTGGCATCCCAGAAAACCTTATTCAAGCTCTAAATCAAAAGAAAGTTAAGGGTCTTACAGTTGTATCTAACAATGCAGGTAAGGCTAAAATCTAAACTACTACTGGTTGTATATTTAAATTCATGTACAATACCTTTAATTTACTTCTTATTCCCATATTAAGGTACTCTATTAGTTACTTAAACATACATTAAATGGAACAGTGGATAAAAATATATAAATATGTAAAATGTTAATTAATATGTAACTAACCTACTTTAGTTGGCCACTAAGAGCCCGTAATTCATTTTATATTCTTTACATACATACATTAGGTTCCACTCGCCTTAGTGTTTGTACAAGCAGTGTCAATTTTAAAAATAACATCAATTCACTTTAACACTTTCCCAGTGAATGGTTTGGCAGTTATAATAATGCATGTGCGTGCATCATCATGCGATGCGCGGATACTTTCCACAAACAGCACCTACGTACCTAATGTTAAAAAGGTTACTTATGGATTGAGTATCAGTAATGAGTAGTAGGCAGGTTCATTATTATATTACTTGTTCACAGGTGTGGATGATTTTGGTCTTGGTATTTTGCTCAAGAGCAAGCAGATCAAACGGATGATTTCCTCTTATGTTGGCGAGAATGCTGAGTTTGAGAGGCAATACTTGAGCGGGGAATTAGAGGTGAGTATTGTAAAATAAGAATCTTAATACTAATTAGGTCCATACACATACACACAAAAGAGATGATAAAAATACTTAATACTAAGTAGGTTCACACATATACAGGGTGATATGGAAATGCCTACGCAAACCAAGTAATAAAAAATAAATAAGTTTACTGTTGTATCTAAATATAGGGAAGCACAACATACATTGCAACTTGTGCTTAACACCAAAAGCTATTTATCAAGGTGGGTAGCTCTAGAAAATCTTGTTTTTCTAGAACTACTACTAAAACTAGCTCTAGAAAATGTTCATCATTCTTCCTCTTTTGAGTGGGCGTGTTTATATAGTATATTTTTACGTCATAGTTGACCTTATCGTGCCTAGACCGATCTTTACCTCAATAGGTCTGTGGTCCTAATTTACATAAACCTGTTCCATACTTACTAACAACAACTTTTATGAGCATTGGGTAGCTACTTTGTAGTTCGTTTGGATGTGAGATTGATACACATTTGTTCTGTGCTAGTCTTAGACGTGAAAATAATGATAAGTACTTGTAACACTAGACTTCCATTACACGACATAAAAGGCCACATATTATGTACCTATCTACGAAAGGGAGCGAGGCCTAAAATGTTGCAAAATAGAGGGAGGCGTAGTATTAGCATGTTGGCAATCTGTGCATTATTGGGTTGCCCTGTGCAACAAACAACATCTTAAAAGAGGCCTAAGTGGTATTGTCTCCAAAACTTTATAGGTTTTCTAACCTATAGGAATATAATTTCTGATGGCTAATGGAGTTAATGTATGTAACCTTAAACACACAGCAGGTAAAGAATATATGTATTTACATAGAATGTTGTCTCTATACCATCTTTAGTTTTCTCACTTTGTGGGATCCAAGACTACAGCCCCCCTCTCACCCAGAACCTCTCGTCACTGATTGTGAGGACAGCTGTGATCTATTCTGGATGCCACTGTAGGGTGTGGTTCTAACTAGGACTAACAGTCATATCAAGATACCTATTGTAGAGGAAATAAGATGCAGATTGTTAATTATATGTTTTTTTCCGTCTCTGTATTCAGGTGGAACTGACACCTCAAGGCACACTTGCGGAGAGGATCCGAGCTGGAGGTGCTGGAATACCAGCTTTTTTCACCCCCACAGGATTCGGCACCCTCATACACGAAGGCGGAGCTCCTATCAAATACAGCAAAGATGGCAAAGTATGTTGAGTGAATTTATTACTTCAGTTCATTGTAATTAAACCTACATAGCTATCCTTGTATGTACCTAGGTGAAGGTGCCCTGCATTGTATGATACCCAGATAACATATTTTACTGACTAAATACCAAGTAGTAGTAGGTACCCACTGTTCAGTAAGTTAAACATTGAGTATAGGTCCCTATAGAGCTTTTGGAACCTTGATTTTTGATGCTTTGTGAACAAGTGTTGGACCACCATTCTGCCTGATGTTAAGCAGCGATGTGGTCTACGATAGCGCACACTAAACTTGTTCATTAGGTACGGTGACGTGACGTTAGCTTTTTCTAGCATAGGTATATTTGCCTAGAAGTATCGTATTCCCTATTATGTCTGTCATGGAGACGCATAGTGATCTAGGCCTCATTTTCAGCCATTATTGGTTGGAAATCCGTGCTCTCGTAGTAAGCGCATTTAATGATGTTGATAATAATAATATTGTGTAAAATATTACCTATCCAACCCACCTGGGACTCATCGTAACCTTGTTTTTCTACAAATATTGTTGCTATTTGCTTTTATATGTAATCTCAGCCCCAGCTCTGCAAGAGAGCCAGATAAAACTTATCACTACCTACGCCTACGTCATGTTTTATTTTATTTATGTAGATATTTAAAGCACGTATCTCACGATATCACAAAATCGTACGAATACTACTTGTAAGAAAGTACCTACGGATCCTATCACTGACATATTTAACTGAGGAATAATGTTTATATTGCGTCTCTCTTGTAACTCATATGGGCGCCGATTGTTACTGAATAGCTGAGCATCGGGGCTATGAAAGACACGACACTAGATAGGTGGAAATCTACTAGACATATTGTATAAAAATGATCAGTATGTATCCCGCAATGCTAGAATCGATTAGTAGATTTTCTAAACTAAGCATCTTATTTTAGATCTCAGGATTGAAAATAAAAGACAACAGTTTGAAAATATGGGTGCAATAGATGATGTTACAAATTCTAGTTATTCGTGGAGATCTATGATCTTAAAAATGTGTCGGAAATAGTGTTGATGTAAGAAGATACATCATTATTAGCCACATGACATCCACAACTGGACGAGAGCCTCCCCCAATGATTTACGTGATCATTTGAAGGGCAATGCCAATAATCGCCACGCTTGGCATGCGGGTTGGCAACCGCAGTAGTGTTATAGTTTAACTCACAGAGAGCGCTGCTGCCCGTCCTCGTCGCCTTTTACGACCCCCCCACGGGAAAAGTTGGACTGGGCTGGTGACACATATATTTTATTCGCCGACTCCACACGTCTATAGGCAGATAACTAATGTGATTGCATTCCTGAAACCAGGTAGATATAGCCAGCGCTCAAAGGCAGGTTCAGACTTTCAACGGCACGGACTATATTCTGGAGGAGGCCATCAAAGGCGATTTCGCTCTAGTCAAAGCATGGAAGGCAGACAAATACGGCAACCTGATCTTTCGGAAAAGCGCGCGCAATTTCAACCCAGCTATGTGCAAAGCCGCCAAAATCACAATAGCTGAAGTCGAGGAAATTGTTGACGAAATTGACCCGGACAACGTGCACATACCGTCGATATTCGTGCACAGGGTTATCAAAGGTGATAAGTTTGAAAAGAGAATTGAGAAGCGAATCATCCGTAAAGCTGAGAGCGGTGTCAAGCCCTCAGATTCGGTCAGAACAAAGATCATCAAAAGGGCAGCGCTGGAGTTCAAGGATGGAATGCACGCAAATCTTGGTATTGGTAAGTTTTTCATTCTTCATTTCTTTTAGCTTTGCACGAAAATAACATTTTACTGATAATACTTTCAAATTAGTACTGTATATAAACTCGGAATTGAATACCTACCTACAATCAATGTCAAACCATTATGTCTCAGGTACCCGACAACAAAAGATCCAGTAAGCTAGTACTTACATACTAGTTAGGTACGTTGTTTACTAAGGTCATATTTCCAGGAATGCCAATGTTGGCAACGAATTACATCCCGGCGAGTTATAGGGTGTCCCTGCAGTCGGAGAACGGCATCCTGGGCCTGGGGCCGTCGCCCACTGAGTCCGAGGTCGACCCGGATCTCATTAACGCTGGCAAGGAGACCGTCACTGTACTGCCTGGTAAGTTTTTTTATAGAGAAACACTAGCTGTCCCGCCTGTCCCGGCAAACATTTGATTTGCCATAATAAGTTGCCTTTGTACCCCGTGTATTGGGAGACATACAACTGGTAGATGCATAGAAAATAGATAGTAGCCGATTCTCAGATCTACTGAATAGTATAGTAGAGCCGTTTCGGAGGAGTACGGTAACTAACATTGTGACATAGAAATTTTATGTATTAGATATTTTAAGACATCAGTTTTCGTGTCCCTTTCTGGGTCACTAGAACATGTTTGTAGGTATAGTTCGTGCATTTCATGAAAGGCCCGCCTTAGATGTGTATGTGGCAGTTTTGTTCGTTTGAACTGTCAACTAGCGTGTCCATATACGACTCACACATCTAAGGCCCGCGCGCATTCTTGAAATGCACGAACTATATACCGCGTGTAAAAGGCCCCTAAGCAAAGGTCAGAAACCTTTTTGGGCTCGACAATATGAACGACTTTTATTATGGCGACAATGCGAGGAATTGAAAAAGAAAATTGTACGTAGAAAATAGATTTTTTTTGCCTCGGTTCATCCGAGATAGAAAAACATTTTTTCATTGTCGTCATAGAAAAAGTTGTTCATATTGACGAGCCTAACAAAGTTTCTAAGACCATTGCTCGAGGTCCGTTTACACGCAATACATTGTGACAGACAAGTAATATTCATCGAGTAGCAACCCTGGGGTGGTAGACCAGATTCTTGGCTGAGAATATCTAACTATACTTAGGTTAATCCTTTATACAAAAATATAGAATAAATAAAAAATGCTGCTGCTATCTCCAGTATATTTTGTATAGTCCCATTTGGAATTATACTAACGCTGTACAAAACCAAAGGTCTCTAAAGACTTCTCCTTGCAGGTGCATCATACTTTTCGTCTGACGACAGCTTCGCAATGATTCGCGGCGGACACATCGATCTCACCATGTTGGGGGCCATGCAGGTCTCCCAGTACGGTGATTTGGCTAACTGGATGATCCCTGTAAGATTTCTGATTGAGACTATCATCCACCCACACCAATGCAAATGTTTAAAAAAGTACTGTGGAAGCGCGAGCGAGGCATGTAATGTTTGCTTTAACAATACCTCGTAATTATCATAGCATCATTATCCTCAAATACGTCATATTCTATTCAACTCTTATCCTTAAGGTCAACATTTGTAGGTACGTTTATTTTATTAGTCATAAAGTTGGTAATATATCCAGTATTTTTATAATTAGCGGACAAAATGAATAAAAAAATCTGTCGCACCAACGCCGACTTCTACCAGTATAACATTAAGACCTTTCTGGTTTTCTCAGGGATGCCACTGTCGGAACTCAACTAAATTTAAATGGAACCAAACGGGAAGCACTGGCTTTCAAACAAAAAAAGAATTATCCAAAAATTTCCTCTTCGTTATCCTCAAATTTCGACTTTGTTATCCTCAAATTTCGACTTTGTTTTATAGGTACTGTGAAATGATAGCACATGGAAAATTCCTAATGAATGTACCATAAATACTCCGAGTAAATGGACACCGGCCAATGGCCTTAAAAACCTTATTTGGCTAGTAAAAGTTGTAAATGTTGACGAGCCAAACACCATTTCTAATATCATTGCTCAGGGTCCATTTACACGCAGTATATATAAAGTACTTGTTGGTTGCGTCTGGGTGTTTTATTTATACAAGTACCTAGGTATTAAAAAAAAATTTTAAGTAAAGAGAGTGAGTGAGTTCTTGTGTGTGTGATTTCCATAACACAAGTGCATAGTCTACTTACATGGGTGAAGCAATGTGTGTGTTGCTTGTAAAATCCAATTTATTTATTTATATCAATCTATACTAATACATTTTCATCCGTTCCAGGGGAAAATGGTGAAAGGTATGGGCGGTGCTATGGACCTGGTATCTGCTCCGGGCACCCGCGTGGTGGTGACGATGCAACACAGCCCGCCCGGCGGCGGGTTCAAGCTGCTGCCAGAGTGCAACTTGCCCGTCACCGGACGCCGATGTGTCGACCTTGTCATTACTGAGAAGGTAGGTCTCTTTTTGGTTCACTCGATATT
>SJJU01003633.1:0-31595 GCA_012932125.1 Conopomorpha cramerella
AGCGATGTGGTCTACGATGGAGCACACTTGTTCAGAAGGTATCTATTCACCCGCGACTTGAATTTATTGTATCTGAATTTATTTGTGTCTATTGTATTTAAAAAAACAGTGGTCACTTCAAACACCTATTAAAATAAATGAAAGTACGCGAAAACGTCGACATTTTAGACATCATGTTTCATAGAGAAAAATTAGCTTCTTAAGACCTATGGAATCGATCTCTAAATAAAAATAGTGTCAGTTTTTTTTCTTCAAAACAACCGGGTTCGATTCCCGAGCTGAGTACATGTTATGTTGTCACTAAAATCGACGACATGGTTCCTAAGAACAGATCCTCGTATCTCTTATAACAGTTTAAAACTTTTGAATAAATTATGAATAGAGAAATTATATTAGAAAATACATTCTTCATTGCAATCTTCTAAAATATGCTTGATCCCTAGACACTTTTGATGTGTGTACATACTAGACCAGCACGACTGTTAATCTAAAGTTAGAACCAATAATAAACCGCTGTCCTACAAAAAAAGTACAACCTAGAACACCTAGGACTGTCTAGCCATCAACACTCGCACAATGTTGCTCTACATACACACAAATACAAATAATAAAAATAGAAAACAAAAAAAAAAATAACTGTACTAAAATCCTGTCAACAATCGTTCAAGTTCAAGGTCACGGCTGTTCGTTGACATAATTACCTATATACCTATTACATAACTGTTATATAAAGTATGTAGGTAGGTATAGCGTCACGGAAGCGGGGCTCGACGCTCGCGAGACGGGCTCGCCGGCACACTGCAGCGCTTCAAGCGCTTTCACGCCATTCTGACACTTACAGCTATACAAAATTAAGAACAACTTCGCATCTCTACATTTTGTATAGAGTTGTGATATCAAATTTCGTTGGATCGTGCGGTCCGCTAGCGGTTTCAATGTTGGTAAGGAATTCAGGTAAAGCGCTCGGTTCGTTTGGAAATTGCGAGGTTGGGGCTATTCATGTACGAGCGGCGTGTATGCAGTGAGAACTGGAATAGCCCGTTGTGATTTTTTTTTTCTATGTAGAGCCCGGTTGCGGTAAGTGATTTGGGTATTGTTGTAAAAACGTTTTTGGGTCTTTTCTGTAAATATTTTTGACTAGGGAGCTGTCTGATGGGACTCTTAGATAATTTTAATACCTTACTTGCATTAAGTTTCGTATACATAAGCTATTAAGTGGCACCATGTTTCTTAACGTCTCTAAATCATAAAATAAAATAATTAAACTGAAGTTTTATGCTTAATGACTTGATGTAGAGTCAATGTTTCATAATAAGCAATGCCGATTCATGAGCATTTGATATCTTATAACATTAGATTATTTGGTTATTCCTTTAATTTCACCACGATATCATAAAAAAACCATGCCAATCTGTTATCTTGGATAAATAACTACCATCGGTTAATACTACTTAGTTTAATCTATATACTGAACAAAAAAAAAAAAATAACAAGCCCACCTGTCCCGCATTATCAAGCATTATCACAAGATGTTAATGACACAACAAGTGAGTGACGTCACAATGAACGGCAAGTACTCACATACCTACCCACCATCTATAAATACAACGATAAACAAAAATCTTTAAGAAAGGTCATTGAAACTACATTGTCAAGTTGTGCGGTCAGCGCTGCAGCGCTTCCTTGAGACATTGTGCCAGCTGTCTGAGCGAGACACCTGACGTCTGCGGTGGGCGGCGGCACACCCCCCGCGTCCCGGCCGCCCGCCCGACCCCGCTGCCATCAGCTGTTAATGCACGCACCCCCTTCCCGCCCCGCGAAGCCCGCACGCCCCGACCTTTCCCCTTCGTTTGTGTAATGTAGGGAGGCGACGGGTGTAGTTGACACCTTACGTCGTAATGTCATTTTTTTAACAGGAAATTGAAGTTTTTTGTATGATGCACCTACTTGATGACGTAAATAAGTAGTAGTCTGCTTACTAGAACACTCCTAGAGACTGTACAAATAAGGAAATGAGTACGTGCATTTTTAGAATCATACTGCAGTGTCTACGTGTATGATTTAACATTTAAACATTTCAGTAGCAAGTATCTCTATCTGTCCAAGAAAATGCAGCTAACTCAATCGTGTTCTGTATCACGATTACCATTTACTAGAGCAGTTTATGTTAATTGCTGACGTTTACTACAGACAAGCTACTTTCATAGTTTTAGAAGTTACAAACCTATTCGTTTCCATTTACCAATCTATTTATATTTCCTGTATCTACCTCTAGAGGACACAACAAAAACGCCAACTTTTAATAATAAATCGCACATTATGCCTGTAGAATGAATAATTTATCGAGATGTGTCGATTCGGGGCGCACATCCCCTGGGGGATCGAGGGGGTGAGGCGCGGGGTGTGCGAGCGAGCGCGGGGGGCGGCGGCGCCCCGCGCGTCAGTCCGCGGCGAGCGGCCGAGCGAGCGCCATGTCGACGTGCGCTCCTCGCACGTGCTGCCGGCCGCGTTCACCAGCTACCCTGCTGGACATCACCGCGAAGATAGTGGCCGCATCCATACCCTTCCAACGTATCGAAGAGCGTTATGAGCGTATACCGGAGCCAGTTCAGCGTCGCGTCGTGTACTGGTCATTCCCTAGAGATGAGCGCGACATATGCATGTATTCGTCCCTGGCGCGGGCCCCGCCGGACGACCACCGGAACATCGCCTTCTGCCGAGGCCTCAAGCTGCTGGAGGCCGGCTGCGTCGAGAGCGTCCTACAAGTCGGTGAGTGACGCGCTTGCGCCTGTTTACTAATATGCGCCTCGCCCACCCGCGCTCCGTATAAATAAAAACCTCAACGTGTGCGATCGATAGCCTCCTGCTCTGGGGAATTATTCATACGTTGGCTCGTAAATGTTTCACAGGAGATTAGAGTCCGCTGGGGCCGGAATTACCAGCGAATACGCCGCAGTTGGTATAAGTGAGAGTACGTGCGTGCCTCGTGCAATAGGCGCCTGCCACCCACTGGAGGTCGACTAGTTGTGGGATGCAACAATATGTAGGTACCTCTGCCTACCTTCTGTGACTAATATTTATTATATCGATAGGCGATCGCCTTGACGCGATAGGTTGGTTGCCAGTGTAACCAATTACCGACACGTTAATAAAACTTCCTATTTACCCGGCGGCGTCATCGTGATAAAAGTTAATCGAGCACTGGTTGTGTTTAACTGCACAGCGATTGCGTTTTTCCCGAAGCAAGTTCCGCGCCAGCGTGATTGAGTTGTACCGAAACAGGAGCCGACAACCAGATTCTCAGAAACACACCACTCGAGAATCGAAAGCGTGAGCCTTTTATCGGCGGCCGCGAGGAATCAATATTTAACATAAAACAGTCGTGAAATGCTGAGATTACCATAACTGGATGTCCCGTTAGCCAAAAAGTACACAAGCACGATGGGGAGGGAGGGGCTGGCCTTTATGGCTTTATGCAGGCGTCGTTTGTACATGTCGTCCGGGCTGAATGCAAATAAACAATATTAATTGCCCCCCTTTTTACTTTTATTGAGCTTCGCCGGCAGCATAGGTCGTGGGAGGACTGGCGTTACATATTCATTCGCTTATCTGCCATCATGGTTATGGTGATTACGGCGGAGCGGTGCGAGACCCTGCGGTTGACCCGGCCACATTTGGAAGGCGAGGCTGAATCATAGCCGTGACACGACTCGCGGGGACCTAATACCCAAACCGCAGAGGTCTAGAGACACGTAACGGTGGCACATAAAGAGTAGGACGTCTATTTTTTTTTCTTTTTTACTCTCCCGCATTGGGGAAATCACGATCCAGATTTGTGGAACTGGCCGCTTTCCAAGTTTAGGGCCAACAACAACAGCATTGTGAGTATTTTGTGAGTCACGTCGGCCAATCCGCGAAGGAAATAGCACTCTTGTCAAAATGGTAACTAATGGAACGTTCAAACGATAACGTGGAAATGGGAATTTAGGTGCAATACGATTCAGAACTATCCTTTCAGTTTTCTGTGTGAAATTACATTAGTATAGTTGTAGTGGCCAATTTCTGATGTGGCACACTTTATATAGCTACATACATACACACATCAAAAGTGTCAAGTCAGTTGTGTGATCAAGAACATTTTTAGCTCTAAAAAAAAACTAATTTATGTCAATCAAATCTAATCTTCTGGATTGGTCTCCTACCTAATTCCCCATGCCTGTATCAATGACTTATCACCACATTTTGAATAAATTATGAATGAATTCAGTTTTTGTAAAATATATTCTTGATTGCAATATTCTAAAATGTACTTGATCCCTAGACACTTTTGATGTGTGTGTATTTTGAAACCGAATTTATTGCTAGTGGAATCCAATTATAAATCTTTGAATGTAGAGTCAGTTTCAGAGGCATTTGACAACAAAGAGTATTTTGTTGTTGAATTATCCACGGACAATCGAAAAGAAAACGTTAAGGGCGACACGTAATTAAGAGAATCTCAATTGTACCGAATTGCAGGTACGGTTCGTTAATGCTCCGCAAGAAAATACCAATTCCAGCTAAATCTCACGTACATTGTTCAGGCACGTCTCTCGTAAAGCTGATAAACATTTCCGACAACACCGCTCACTTTGTAGAAATCAAACTCGTTGACATCGTTCGGTTACAACTGGTTGTATCCTAAACAGGAATATCAAGAATCAATAAAAGAACAATAAACGAAGACCCGAAGGCAAAGAAAACGAACGCTAAAAAGAACTCAGGAACAACCCCACTAATTTCAAAAGCAATTGACGCATTGACATAATACAATGTGCAAATATATTCTATTAATTTATATTTATAACTTCATATGAGTGCGTTGTATTTTTGCATCTTCGAAACCGCTGGGACCGGTTTCTGGTTAAAGAAACGATTTCGCAGCGCCGTTATTTTATTGACTGCACAGAATTCGCAAGTCTCTCAGGACATGAGCGCTGTTTTGACGAAATTTTATTATTGGGGCCCAGAATATGGGTACTTTACAGCCTATAATCTCGTAGTATGCATCACTCCTTTAGTAAGTTACCAGCAGCTCTGGCAAGGGCGTCAAGAAAGACAAGACAGAACAAATACGCGCAGTGATTGGCTGCTATGTCACAAATCTTGAGACTCAGCTTGTTTCATCCAATCGCAGTGCCTGATATGTCTTGTCATGTCTTTCTTGGAGCGCTTTGCTAGGGAGGCAGAGAAGGATCGTAGTACAAAATATCATCATCATCACCATCAGCCCATACTTGTCCACCGCTGGACATAGGCCTCTCCAGTTGCACGCCACTGTGATCTGTTTTCGGCTTCTCGCATCCAGCTTCTGCCAGCCATCTTGCGTATATCATCAGTTCACCTTGTCTGAAGGCGTCCTACACTCCGTTTGCCTGTACAAAATATGTCTGTCAAGTATATTATGAAAGCTAATGTACTGTCCAAACACGGCGTAGATGCTACTTAGATAGCTTAGTGCTTAATTTATGTGCTGTAGGTACTAAGCAATAATGAGTACACTGACATACATTTCCTATACATATTATATTATTGTCATGTCAGTCAGAAAAGGCATCTCGAATTGAATTGATGCTGATAAATACCAACCTGCTAATTAATCAAAAACAATTACAAACCGCACATCGAAATAAATAAAACAAACAAAGCGGACTGTGACATGCAATTAAAATCTTATGTGCTAACATGTTGAAATAACAATAATGCAAACGTTGCAACTAAATTTATAAACAATATATTTACACACCAGCAGATATACAAAATTACCTCTGCAACATATATTTTTTTACGTGATGGAGTCTAATTTTAAGCCATGTCCATACTTTTTTTCTTGAGGCCCATCTTACTCAGTCCCGAGCTGTCAGATGCTTGCCTCCTGCGATCTCACGTCGCATCAATGCGTTTCTCGGAAGATAACTATAACCGGCGTGTTTTTACGACATACACTAAGACGTGATCCTTCCGACTGCATGATCGCTGATACAAAGTGAACACGAGAACACAGTCTTCAAACAAAGGAGATAACTCGAGTTTTCGATAAGGAGAGACATGCCCAGCCGCAAGCATAACATTAAGCCACGCATGGACTGACAGCACACGTAAATCTTATACGAACGAAGAATATGAAAATGAAACGTCTACGCATACAATAAGCACAATTTGGCAGGAGGTCGTAAAGTCAATATTCGACGCCAACATAGCAGCAGCAGATGACGCACACGACAAAAATGTATTGGCAGCAATAAATCCAGCAATACAGCTTTCCAGACATGTAAATGTGCATGGGTTTTAAATCAAGCAATAATAATAAGAAACCATGTTATTACGAGGCGTCGTCATGTGCCAATACAATCGCGAAACGGCTTCACAAAAAGATTCTAACAAACGTAGCGGCGATGAATGTTCTTCTATTCTATAACAGTGTTTCACAGTGTCAGCACAAGAGAGCATTGTCGCGTGGCCTCGCCGCGCCGCGAGCCGCGCCAGCCTAGCGGGACCCCTGCGCCGCCAGCTACACCCCGCAACGCCCACACTACCCTCAAACAGCTCGTAACTCAAGGAAGCTCTCAGCCAACTGGACACATTTACAAAGAACTATCTGTGCACGCACCTCCGCATTTTAAAGTTTCATGATAATGTTTCCTTTCATACGATGTGCGCTGTATTCTCTGTGCAGGAAGGGTTATTATTTTACGTTTAGAATTAGACATCCAATATTGAAGGCAAACTGGATTTCAACCGTGTCTATTTGATATTCAACGTGTTTGAACTAAGTTGTGTGAGGCTCTTGACATGTTGAAAAGCACGCCAGCAATTGTACGTGCATAATTATTTAATCAGCTGAACTAATCGCCAACACCTATTCCAATAAATACTGCTTTAATTGTAATTGCATCACCGTGCATTGTAAAGTAACCAATGTACCTAACCTACCTACTTCGGATGTTTTATTAGAATATACAACTATACATACATACATATACTATATCATCATCAGCCCATATTCGTCCATTGCTGGACATAGGCCCTCTCCAATTGCACTATGATCTGATTTCAGTTTCTCGCATCCAGCTTCACCAGCCATTTTGCGCATATCATCAGTCCACCTTGCCTGAGGGCGTCCTACACCCCGTTTGCCGAGACGCGGTCTCCACTCGAGAACTCCCTTGTTCCAACGGTCATCGGTTCTACGGCTTCTATAGCCCACTGCATATACTATAACCTACCCACTTTGTATGGACTGTTATACAACAATGAAATGAATCTCATTAGAAATTGTGTTGTTGACTTGTGAATTCAATGTTTACATTCATATTTCCAAAGTCTTTACATGCTAAAATCAAGCATACTCAAAAAATCTCAACTTTCAATCTGTATTTGACTGTCAAATCATTTGTATATGGATATAATATATCTTCATACCTGTGTGTATGATCACTTTGCATTAATTATGAAAGGTAGATTGAAGAGTTGTATCAACAGTTTTTAGCTTTGTATGTCTTCTACAGTTCTCATTGTGTACATACTTGTGTATACATTACGTCATTAGCAAATTATTCTACCTGTTCAAAGCTTAGGTTGAAAGTAGACACAAAACTTCGAGGATCCATTGAGTTTTCTGTTGATTGTTGTGCCAAATCGTCAAGTTAGAAAGAGACGTCATATATTTTTACAACCTGACCGACCTGACTGGTTGTTCATTTGAGGTTCAATAGACCCTTGATGGAGAAGACTATTGTGATGTATATTTTTTTGTCATAATGAAAAATGTACCAAGCCCATAACATGAAAGATTTCAATACAACATGGACGGTTTTGTCTTTGGTAGGTTAAGAGTTCCTTAATAACTACCTCTGCCACTCTAGCAAAGCGCTCCAAGAAAGACATGACAAGACATATCAGGCACTGCGATAGGTTGAAACAATCTGTGTCGCACGATGTGTGACATAGCAGCCAATCACAGCGCGTATTTGTTCTATGTCGTGTCTTTCTTGACGCGCTTACTAGGGCTGCTGAAGTCATTATATTCTTCCGAGTTCTTTATCCATAACATGGTACCAAGTCTGCTTCATTCTCGTAGTTGCATCGCTCTGGCATTGTAGCGGCAAACGATGTGCATCGCTTACTATGGATGACAGTGAAATAAAAGTAACGAAATCAGCAATGAACATCGTTTACCACTACGATGCTAGAGCGGTGCAAGTACTTGAGTGAAGTTGACTTAAGTCTCAGGTGTAGACTTACATGGTCTTCATGAGTCCATTACATAATACATTGCTTGCACCTTTATACTATATGGGTTTCCTTTACAACCCAAAAATTCCTTAACAACAACGCAGATCCTGATTGTTGCAGATTTTAGTCTGTGGTTCAAGTAGAAGATTCCTCTCATTTGTTATTAAACTAGTAAAGGTCATTTAGATACTTAAAAAGATAGTAACAACATGAAAAGAACGCGGATATAGCTATGTAGGTTTGCAGTCTCGTAAAATGGTTACAAACACTATTTTTTTAAATGCTCTGCGACCTTTCTGGGAAGTTCAAAGAGGCATTTTGTACGGGGTTTACCCTTTGCGTCACTCGCATATATGTATTATGTATCGGTTTCTGCTCTTTTAAGATTTTACCGTTTACGATATCTAAACTTAAGTAAATATCTAAAATTATATGAAATAAACTATGATAACTAATGTTACTTAGATCTATTAGAATTACGAATAGCGGATAAGCTATCGCATTCTCAGAATACCTTTGCAAATTCAACGTAAAGCGGATTTTTCTCTTTGTGTGAGTATTTTTTGTACTAGAGATTACATGTTTCCGTCACATACAATATTTTTTATGTTTTGTGTAGACAATGTTGTAATAGATCCATAGCTACCTACGTATTTTACACCTACGCATGTTTTATGATTAAGAACACAGTTATCGTAGGATTATTAAGTATAAGAACTTTCGCAAGTTATAGTAAAGTTACGTTACTGCACCATTTATGTACAAAAAAACATTGTTAATTTGGACATTTCCAAATTTCATTTACATTGGTTGCTAAACGCCAATTTTCCAGAGGTCGATGCAGAGATCGCAGTCATCCATTTTTCATGGTCTTCACAAAAAAAATAACTATAAAACATCAAACAGAACATTTTATAATAATATTATGTAACCAAAAGGAAATTGCCGCAATCTGCCATTCAAAAACCGTTCCTTATTGAATAGATTGAATTAATAATGATAAGTGAGACTTTATTCATGAATATACTTAATTCTTTGGCATAAAGTATGAAAGGTCTAAAGGTCTAGACAATTAGTAGCAATCAAGTGAACACTAACTGGCGAAGATGGTCGAATGAAACATTCTGACATGTTGACTCTACTTGACCCTTGCAGTTAATACGGTGTGTACAAAGATTTCTTCTTGGATGTGCCACTTAGCGATTTAATTCCTAGAACGCAGAGGGTTACTGCTAAGTTTTAAGCTGCTGAGGATTTCCGTTGCAGTGTTCTTCTTACACACGATGAGGTTCTTTTTTTTATCACTATGAACAAGCGTTTGACCACCATCCTGTCTGATGTTAAGCAGCGATGTGGTCTACGATGGAGCACACTTGTTACTGAACAAGTGTGCTCCATCCTCCATCCAAGTAGGTACCTATGTTCGAATGTGAATATCTAGTGATATCCTAAAAATAGTGTCTATAAGACAACTAACAGTAGATGCACTGCAGACCCACTACTATACCACTATATTCCAAAAAAAATTGGAACATAATAATTTATTAACAGTTATTAGAATCAGACAACAATTAATGCCAAAGTATTTTTCTGTATGTCACCGAAATAAATTGCATTACATTTTACATTACAAAGACATGTTTCGAATCAGGAACATCACAAAGGAGTCGTCTTAGCAGTCGCGGCCAAAGTAAACTAAACGACACCATTTTAAACTGGACTGAGTTTCATATTGAAACTAATAAAAGGACGGCTCAATCCAATATGCAAATAGTATAAACCATCTTGCTCCAGCCTGTTACATCTATCAATCAAACTGTTAAGGTTTTGTATCAAGGATTTCTGTCATTTATTACTGTCAATCATAATGATAGCGGGCTATGAATAGGATTGTCGTACAATATAGAAAACGATTTTGAATAAAATTTGTGGAGTGTTCAGATATTTAGTGGCAGAGAATGGAAGGATTATTTGCACTGCCATAGTCAGTAGTATTCAGAATATATGTCATATATAAAAATGAATTGATGTTCGTAGGTCTCGCTAAAACTCTAAAACGGCTGGACCGATTTGCATAATGTTGGTCTTGAATTACACGTGGAAGTCCAGAGAAGGTTTAAAAGGTGTATTTCATCCAATACACGGGGTACAGAAGAGATTTCCTATGGCAAAATAAATGTTTACCGAGACACCTAGTCATTACTAAAATTGATGCATTCGACATTTACCGTCAATCAATTCAGTTTGATGAAATATTTCCAGTGTCCATGCCTACAGTTACTAAATGTTCGTGCCCCATTTGGCGACTTGATACTTTACCCTTTATGTAGGATCAGGAACATCTGCAACTGGCCTCTGACCATCAACCTTCCGATTATGAAGTCAAGTGACTTCAGACTACTTAATATCAATTCGACTAATAGCGCCACAAATTCTAGGTACATATTGTTTGTTCTAGAGCACACATGTTCTCTAGTATCTATTTCCTACAAAGTTGTAGCTACAGTCGAGTTATATCACTTCTGTAGCAATAAATCAGGTTATCACATATATCGGAGTTTTTATCACACGGCAAAATAATCGTGACAAAACGTGGCACGGCATACAAAAAAAAAAAATATACATCGCAATCGATTTCTGAAGTATATCTTATTTGCTCGTGTTAATGAATGCCATGCTCTAGATCGTCTGACCTGAATTCGTCCTACAAGTTTGCTTCAGTTCAGTTCAGATTGTGTAGGTGCAAAAAAAAAAACGGCTGACAAGGGTACAAAGAACAGCACAAAAAAAAAGATGATTTGGTAATAGTTTTTTTTTACTCGTTTCGCCTTTTAAGGTTTCGTAACTTGGCAATAATGGATTCTATAACAACTATTGAACGTATAACAATCGTAGCTCTGTACATTTCTGTAATGGAAAATATAACTTAACAAAATATTAATAAATAGAAATATCTATCTGTGGAAAATATACAAATAGTCACGTTTCGCAGATATATTTGTTTATTGCACTAAAAGTACAATGGGTGGACTTAATACTAAAGTAGTTTCTACTAATCAACCTCACAGCAATGGAAAACATACTGAGTGCAAAAAGACCCAGAGCAATGGTCTTAGAAACGTTGTTTTGCTCGTTAATATGAAAAACTGTTATATGACTACAATGTGTGGAAATTAAACATTTTTCGTTTGCATACAAAATAGTCGATTTTATTCCTCAGGAATTTCAATTCCTACGTTTCTAAGACCATTGCTCGGGGTCTTTTTAAGTCGTGTCTTCACCAAAATTGTATGCGACCATTGACAGACGTGAGATGAAGACGAAGAGGCTTAGATGGAAAGGTTTATAAATTCGGAAGGAATTGTCTTGTCGGCATATTTTTTTTTTAAATCTTCCGATTTATCTGGATAACTTTCCTCTTATTTCTATACCGTGTTTAGCCTAATTACTATGTGGAATCTAAGACAGAAGGCTAGAACGCGGTCTAGCCCAATCGTCATTAATTGAGCTGTGGATCCTGGCTCGAAACGGAATCACATTGGCGGGAATATCCCGTTTTTTTATCTGGATGGTAAAATATTGTCCACAATTTTTTTATTCAGTATTCTTTATTGTGTCATACAAAGTAGATTTAATGAGCTCTACATTCATATGGGCCCTGTTAGGGCCTTGCACATAGTCACTTAAATAACTAAATTATACATACATTTAGTACAACTATTCGTTGTTATAATATAATAAATTCTCTAACATAATCACAAAACGGT
Source organism: Conopomorpha cramerella (assembly GCA_012932125.1). Classification (NCBI taxonomy): domain Eukaryota; kingdom Metazoa; phylum Arthropoda; class Insecta; order Lepidoptera; family Gracillariidae; genus Conopomorpha; species Conopomorpha cramerella. The sequence goes on from SJJU01003633.1 coordinate 12,042, forward strand.
TAGAATTAAATATAAATATATCACTTAAAGTATAATAATCTCTTGACAAATGAGGTAGGTAGTAATTTTATATTATTCTATACATATCGCACAGTTAGAACAAAAGTGACAAAGAAAATGTTTCATTTTATGAAATTCAACCTTAACATAAAAGATACAAAACTTAAATTACAAAATCGTCATGTTTCGTATTGGGTCTTTTTTGTTCTAACGATATACTTAAACTTATACTATTTACTTACACTTATCTTCAAAAAAATATTTGGTAGAATAATAGGCTTTTTCTAAACTTCTTAATCTCAACATGTTCACTATTTCCTTGCTTTCCTTAACACACAACACAAAGGAGACACGTGGCTGTATCTCTCCGCATGGCAAATATAGACAGTTGAGCAATGGATATCCAAAAATGCACACGTAACAACCGCCTTCGCCCCTCTACATCATAAACATTCTAGTCTTGATCATTCCGAAGATAGGAGACGAAATATTTAAGAACTTTAAACTAAAAAAAGTCACGTGATCTAGGTACATGTTACGTAAGTTTTATACAAGTTTTCTTTTATACGTTTATGGACAGAAAAACTGTCCGTCCACCCATACTCTGGTGTTTTCCTGTACGGAGAAGTATGTGCTAGTTGTACGGATGGTAAAAAAAACCTTACAAAATGCACTAATAGTATTAATTATAAGACTAATACACGTACCCAAATCTAAAAAAAAACCGCTAAACGCGTATATAGAGGTCTATAAAAAAGTGTGGTAACACTTATATGCATTTCATTAAACGAAAAGATTGTTTTTTCTTGTTAGTCTGCTTTAACTCAGCGTTGTTTTATACACTAGCTGGCCCAGCAAAATTTGTTTTGCCAATATGCATTATTAACAGTGTTTCCGCTTTAATATATGGACGGTTATTAAAGGCTTGTTCATAGTGATAAAAAAATGTACTTATAAACCTTCCTCAAAAATCAATATATCTATAAGAAACCGTATCAAAATACGTTGGGTAGCTTTAAAGGTCTAAGCGTACATAGGGACAGACAACGGAAGGCATCTTTGTTGTATACAATGTATTTATATAGCAAGTGTCATAGTCCTCTGCTCCAACATCAACTTAGGCACATAATCTAAAACACCAGAAATAGATAAATACAAATTCTAAACCCCGTGTGCGTGTTACTGTTGCCAGTTTACTCAGCCAGATAAACATTGGTGTCAAAACACTCAGATAAACAGCGTAAACATTTTGTTAATCAACACTCGACCCATATGCCGCGGTGGGAAGCGATTTGAATTGCCCACTCTATGTACAGAAAGGGGGCAAGTGTAGTACTTATTGTTCGCTATCTATCAGCTATGGGAAATGTTTGGACTTCTTGCTTAATTATTGACGATTGATGTCTGCATCAATCTCTGAAGTAGCATAATGGGGTATTATCGAACTCCAAACAGTTCTTACGTAGATGTCGCTAGTAGATGTCCAGTATGACTTCTGTCAGTTATATTTTAGTACGTTTTTCGTTATTTGGGTAAATTATTCAAACTTCAGACAGCTTTGTGATATGTGTCACAAGTGTCACCTGAAATACTGATTGCTCGAAGTTAGTGATTTAGATGACATGTATCTCCTCTAATACATCTAGCGCCATCTGTTATAACTAAAAGAAACAAGGGCCCTGAAAAATCCCCATTGAAAACGGTAGGAGTTTTTTGTTAGTGCTCTTCCACATGATAAGGTTTATTTTTATACTGATGTTGCTTCGATTGACGTTTGTGAAGCGTTTTGTAAAGGAGTTATTGGTTTAGGTCCATAAAACCTTTGATGGAGGTACCCAGGTAGTCTGTGCAAAATTTCTACACTTTTGAAATGCACAAACGATTAGTAAGTAAATGAAAGAGAGAACGCAACGTTCGTACGGTGAAGGTCAACATCGTGATGAAACCCGCACACCACAAGATGTGTGAACCCTGTAACGGCGATGGACTCACCCCCTGTCACGTTGGGTAAAATACGCTTGGTAAACCGTGGGCATTTTCTTATTAAGCAAGTGCCTCTGCTTTGGGATTAAAAGGCGTGAAGTGTATTGATTGATATGAATTGTAGATAATCAAATTAGTTAATTATTTTGTGGTATTATGCACGACATCTAATCGGTTTAAATGTATATATTTTAAGAGCAACACCAATAAGTTAAACTCTAAGGAGTTTCATTTATTAACTTAAAAGTTGACTAATGTTTTAAGATCTTAAACAAACTAGAGAGAAACAATGATACTCCCAAAGCAAGCTGTAATGAACAAGGAAATTAGTTATGGTGGTGGCAGAAACTAATCTTTACCAAATAAGTACAACAGTGGTTTTATGGGCAATTTGTTAAACTGTTTCTTTTTATACCAAGCTCGCGTAGTAAAAGTGCCGCTTCCAGAAATATATCAAAGAACACAGTAAAAAATTACTCGCCATTCTACCTTAAAAGGTCTTGCTAACAAACAAAGGTAGATTAGTTATATTTGAACATTCAGGTTAAACAACGCTGAGTTACAGTTTTCTAACATGTGTAGCACAACGAAAAGCATGGTATCCATTCTAATGTTCCCAAACCCGTAACCTTAATTGAGATCACAGAGATTATGTGAGAAAAAAAATGTACTTACAAGATTTAGAGATTTTAAGGTAATAATTACACCTGACCTTAAAGAGATTTTGAGTGGCAATTTCCAGATACGAACTTGCCCTGAGGTTAATACGCTCCGAGCGAACAATAAGAACACCGACGTTGGTAGCTGTGCGAGTATGGAAATTTGAGGAAAACAAAGCTTTTGTGATCCTACATCAAATTTCAATAGAGGAAATTAATTATGTTCTATGCAAAAAATAATAATGACTCAGCCGAGGACGATGTACTCGCGCGTACAATGGACGTTGGATGTAAATAGTTATGTATACAATAAAGATAGAAGGATTAAAAAGAAATTGTATTGTAGTGTTATCTCTCATTACCATGCATATATTTGTATAACAGTAATTCTTAAATACGTTGTTCAAACGTTACTATTTTTAAAACATAACCTAACATTAGACCTCTAAAATAAAACGCACTATGTTAATAATGAACAAACCGGAGAGATAATGTGAGAAAACTTTGATGTTGTTCGGAATACTTACAAAAGTATTGCTTGAAAAAAATATTACAAACGACGAACAAAAAAGGGAGCTCGCATAACACAATTGGACGGAGCACGAAGGTTTTTGCCTCGCATGGGGTCAGTGCTATCATTAGCGGTAACATTGAAGAAGAAACGGAAACCAGAACTTCAGAAAATCATTATTCAAATTCACGAAATCCTGCAAAAAGTTAAGCAAAATTTATGAAGACACCAACCAATCGGACTGGTTCTATTGACGGCGATAGATAACATTCTTAAAACTACACGGGGCATAAAAACATAATCGTAAACCCTTCTCCCCCGAAACCTTTGTAACAATGGCGCCGAAACAATCATCTGTAATTTGAGGCAATAACTTTGAATCAATAATAAAATAAATTGCTATGGAGTTTCCTGCCACACAATTTAAAAAACTCTTGCAATTTAAGCTGAGGCAAGCTATAAAATTGATTTAATTACGTCCTTCGTATTTTGATCATAATGAGAACGGAGTAAAGGGTGATAATACTATACCAACAGAATAATAAGCGACATTTGCATTGTATAGAGACTGCGTTGGGTGGAAAGAATATCAGATATAACTTGGTACCCACAAGCTTGATGGTGTGAGCGCCCGAGTGTGCCGTGCGGTGGAACGATTTTCGTACATCACGAACATTTTGAAACATGGCGGCAGAACAAGATGGCGCACGCAACAAACATAAAACAATCGCATGCGCCGAGTAATAAACAACGCTCACAAACTCCCACCGACCATATTAATTTGACAATAACCCTATAACTCTACAAAACTCCACAGTCACTAAATCTCCGGAGTCTCTCGCGTTGAATGCAGCTCTGTAACTTAAGCGGGTTGCTTTATTCGAAACCCCGTGTTCTCTTTCATGCGACGAAGTTTAGCATCGGGACAAAGTAAGAGCCAAACATTTTTCCAACATAAATTGTGCCCGTTCTAATGTGTGATACATTATTTTTTTTCCCCCACACACAACAGAAAATAAACCTTTGCCGCGGGTCAGACAGCTCGATTATTTATAAACCCGCGTATATATTTACTTGGCCTAAATAATACAAATTAGATTCATCGCCTTTGGGCGCAATTTGTGCGTATTTGGAAATCTGATCAGAAGTAGTGTAATTATTTTTCAACGTGTCGCTCGAAACTGCTGCCGTTATGGTTTCTGGGCTTCAAAAGCCCTTTAATCTCTTGTTTCCTGCGTGGAAAGAAACGCTCTACATCATAGGGTTTTATCATTTCCGTTCCGACAAAATATTATGTTTGGCTTTATACTCCAGGCTCGTCAATCCCTTATCTAATGATTACTTGGCAATTGGGCATACAATGTCTTGGCACGACTCCTGCTGGGCATAAACGGAGCCGGTCGATGGCTTTTGGCACCTTTCTTCTGCTGGAATCTCCGCCAATGATAACCAATGAAGCACGGCCAACGAAATGCCGATTTGGCAACAATATTTGTCCTTTGCTTTAGCAGAAGTTAACGTCCTATACATCAAACAAACATCTCGCAAGTACTGTACGATGTTTTGCACAAGAGTAATATGCAGAACGAGTTTATGAAAGATTAATATTTTTATAACCGTGCCAACTAACGAACAACTAAGCAACCAGTAATTAGCGATATGTAATCTTCAAGTACTCTAACGCGAGTTTGTATAATTCAGCTCAGAAAACACATTACTTGTTTGATTGTGTGCAAAGATTAAATATGTAATTACATTTATCAAAATCTCCAATTACAAACCTATTTACCTAACTATAAACTGGTAAGCTGTAATCAGGGCATAATTAACTAACACTAGGGGGAAAAAAACGTGATGTAACAAAAACTTCTTCGCGTGTGTCATTACCGACCCCTGCATCGCAATCTGGGCATTCTCTTTTTCTTTTTTAATTTATTTTAAACCTTAACGTTCGGTCTGAGGACTGCGTTTCAACACAAAGGATCCCGATATAAATTGTTCCTACCCCCACGGAGAAAGCTATGGACTTGTTTTTTCACTCGATTCCTTTTTTTTTTTCCACTCGATTCTACCTGCTCACAGAAGGGAGCTCGTGTGCACGGACCAATCCAGATGCTGTCTACAACATGTGCGGTTATTCTCGGAACCTATTACTTTTTAGTGGTTACCTACATACATTATATTTTTATTGTACGAGTGCCGTGACGTCATTACACACTTTATCGAAGTGAGGTTTTCCTTTTGTGATGAGACTGGCGGTAGCCGTGAGGTCACGTTATAATAGTCTATTTCTGTCCGTATGCATTCCAAATGATAGAGCCGATGACGATACGTGACACGCGTCGTGCGACGACCGAGTTACGACTGCAGGATTGACTACACGTGGAACAGGTTCATAGAATTGCCTATGTAGGTACTAATTTTTAAACGCATTGTGATACTCACAAAAGATATTTCAATGTTTGACGATACGCATATAAATACCTAGAGGTTAACATTTAGGAAATTATTGTTCATCAAAAATCCATTTACTTACAATCCTTGTATTGGATATCGGAGACTGATATAACAGTTACAAAACCGGATGAGTCCAAACGACTCAACGTACTTTCGTGGCAAGTCATCATCATCAAAGGACACCTCGGTGGCGCCGTTCTCTAATTCCCGAGCTCACTTTCCAAAATGTATGTTATCTCGAATCTAATAAGGACCATTATTGATTGTACTGACCACGTGATCCTACCATGATGTTTCCAACTAATAAGGATTAAGGCCCTCTAAGTTTTAAGGATTAAGGACTTCATGAAGTTCTAATAAGGACCATTATTGATTATACTGACCACGTGATGTTTCCAACTCGTTTATTGAAGAAAAAATATACCTAATCCATTTGGGATTTAGGATCTAGAAAAATGGAACTTTACAAAAGCGAATGCCGTGGTACGGCTACACTTTGTTTAGTGTTCTAAGGACTCGTTAATGTATACACTATTTGAGATCTTGTCTAGAGTGTGTAGAGTAGAAAAGGAAGGTCAATTTATGTGGGTTGGTGGAACCTCTTTGATGGTACGCGCGACGGGTCGCCGGCGCCGTGATCGGCATTTCCGGAACAGTCACTATATGGTTAATTGTTTCTAAATTGGTCATAGACATCGCTTTATATCCTCCACAACCAATACAGTCTTTGGAATTCGAAAGCGATTGCCAGATATCTATTTAAAATACCACTCTTTTATTCAACATCGTCTAGAGATGAAACTACTGGAGCTGGAGTCCTAGGGTTTTGCTAAGAAAGGATTGCCTAAAATGTAGTAAAAAAAATGCGAAACTGCCATCAGTAGATATCCATATCCATATTTACAATGATATCCTTATTGGAGTCGATTGAAATGTCGAATGCGTCAATAGAGGTGCGGAAAAACTTACCATATCGCGTGTTGGTGATATTAGACCCTTTTTGTGTGTTTACTTCGCGTAGGATGTCTTTCCGATCAGGTTACTACCATCATTCCAAGGTAAAATACTTTTACAGTTTACTAAAAGTCTACTTACTGCATTTTGTTGGTCGCAAATTGTTCTGAAAGTAGGTCCAGTCCCAGTAGTATTCTAGGCTGTACAAAATTATTTGATGTCTTTGTAGCATCCCCTGTAATAGGGGTGTAGCACCCCTGTAATCCAGATTAGTTTTCCTAGGGGTAGCCCTAAGGAGGTGTAATGGTCCACTAAAACTTCATGAAGCGGAAACCCAGCGAAGTTCGTAGACAGGCACAAGATCGTAGTTCCGATAAAATTATTCGCATCAGCAACATTTCTAGAGCGTGCTTTCTGTAATTAAATTTCCTAAAACCCATAATTTTGTTTCAGGTAAGTTCGAGATAATATCACGCCGAGGCGAAAGGTTTGCATCCGCATACAGAAACTCAAAACGAGACGCGGAGAGAAAAAAAAGCATTCGCATTTCAAAACCAGAAACTAAAACCCGACCAAAACTCAATACTCAGCGAGTCGAATCTCCATGGAGGATCAAAAGCTATGCGTGCTCAATGCGCGAATAAAAAAGTTATTTGCCCAGCGTTGTGTGAGCCACTCCCCGCTTGCTTGTTTTATGGCGTTGGGGGGGCAATATACGTTGGATTATAGCCGGGAAGGGAGGCCACATGGTGCTATGGGCTATTCTGCTAGCATCGATCGCCAGCAGCTCCCTTGTGTGCTCTCTTGAACAAACGCACTGTGCAAATCGGAAGGGTTGTGCATTGCGTGCTACTTTAAAAAAGGGTGTTGGTTGGAATTTATTAGCTTCGCATCTTATCACAGCCCTAAGGCGTGCGTTCGTTTCGGCAAATTTGCGTTTAGAAAGTTTTGCTAACGAACTTCACGCTCGTGCATGTCACTCGAAGAACCTGATTTTGTAGATAGAAAAAAAAAAAACCAGCCTGTCGCCGAAATTGTAAAAGCTTCTTGCCATACAAGAGCGTACAATTAAATACCGAAAACTGATCCGGTTACTGACACTTGAAAAACTACAAAAGGATTCCCATCTATGCTTCTACCCCACGGGGCCTATCGTCCATATCTCTTCGAAACTCGTCCTCTTATCTTTGTGGCACATGTGTTCCCTGCAGGGGGCCGGGCACCGCTCCCTGCTGGCCTACCCCACCCCCGCACCCCCGCGTCAAATAGGCCAACGAGGGGGTGTCAAGGATAAACGACCGGATCAAATATAATTGGATAGTTGTGTGCTTTGTACAAAACGATCGCGATACGATGGCGGACGATTCACATTTTGAAATTTGAAGCTGAAATTCTAAATAAGCAATTTTAGAACAACGCAACGCCAAAATAATGTCACGGGTTTAGAAACGTAGCAGCGAAAATAAGAATTTTCTGATGTTCAGTCATCCAACCAATGAAAATAGATAAGACGTAACTGCGTTAAAGCTAAAAATGATAACTTTTGAGTGAGTGGCTGCGGAATTCTATGCTCTATTTCAAAGCTGTCAGTCAGTGTCATACGCAGGTCCTGTATCCATTCACGGTTCGGAAACTTTTGCATACGTAGAGTGACGCGAAACGAACGAAGTCTATCAATTCTTTTTCGCCGAATTCACAATATTCCATTTCGGCGTGCTGGTGCCAACGAAAGGTTCTTATTTTTTCTTCTGTACAAACAAATACCCTAACCGCGTTTACACAAGTATTACGAAATCTTAGCTGGGGTGAATATGCGTCCGCAAGTTGTGCGCGACAATGTTTGTACAATAATGTAATCAAAAGGTTTTTGTTCGCTCGCACTAGAGTATGCACAGTACGCGTTGTACGACGAGAACTCGCTCACTAAATAGAAAACGTCGTGTTTGCTTTGGAAATGGAAATTGAATACTTTGCTTTCGTCAGTAAAAAAAAACGCTAAACGCAGAAAGACGTCAGCAAAACGGGAACTACACATTGCTCGGGTTTTTGTCTCTCTTTGCTACCTGATCTAGTTAAAATGAGTCACCAAATCGAAGGTATCACTCATTGATATTCTATCGCGTGCTTCACAAGAAAGAAAAAACCTGAAACCGCACTGCGCGGATAAAACAGTCCCGATTAGGCCTCCAGCTAGCTCAAGCTCTGATTAAATTGTGACGCTGATGTCCCGTCGGGAGCCATTACCCCGGGGCCTAGCAGTGGACAGGTAGGCTGGCGACTTGCGAGGCGAGCCACGTAGCCGCAGATAATGGAATCGGACGTCTCCGCTGGACAGAACCCTCGGCACGAACGTGCTGAGGGTTCAGCGAAATTCCACGAACGCGTGTCACCGACCGTCAGTTTCTGCTTGAACGAAATCTTTATCTAGTGGAAAATCTCGTTTTACTTCTGATATGTTTTAACCAGTGGCGTGCACACCATATAGGCAAAAATACACTGCCTACCTTAGTATTTTGGCTTCCTGACCTAATAATAGAGTTATTGCTAGATCTTTTTTTGTTGTACTCACGACATAGGCAAACGAATGTCCTGTGTTTTGTAGGTGAGTACATATGTAGGCACGTATAAGTCGTAAAGACAAGTTACCTATACATAGGTGTTAATCCTTGGGGATTACTGCTTACCTTGTCCTAAAAGCCAGTGCACGCCACTGGTGTTAACAGTCTGGTATGGGCTGACGATGATGATGATGTGTTAACAATTATAACAATCTTAGAACTGTGTCTAAGCCTTAACAGGGTGACTTATTTTTGTCAGGACGTTTTCGTCGCCAGCAACAAACTATCGGAATAACAATTAATGGCAAGTATTTATAAATCAGAACTGAGAATACCGACAGCCGTCTCGCAAGTTAAATATGTATGCAACTCAATCGAATCGGTCCAAACGCTTACAGAAGCTTTAATAGGACCAGTCTGAAACCTTAAAATGGTGGCCAGCATTAGAAAACTAGAGCAACAATGAGAATAGAATATAGGCTTCTGTCTGTGCCAATCTCAAATAGATTACATTGTAAATAAACGTCCCAGTTTCGGTTTGGATATCGCGTTTCTACACGAGTGGTTTCGAGCGCTGATACTGGTTATTCATATGCCGTATACATATTGGAATATGCCCTCGGACTACAAAACTCATGTCGCCGCTTAAGTTTTAAGAGTTAGGAATCGTGTCGTGGCATAATTCCGACGTGGTTGGGCATAAGTAAATAGAGTATCCAGTCCATGTATTCCGTTCGCGGCTATCGGGTGAGGCACGTACTGGCGTCGTCGACGGAGATTTGGTGAACCGCTGAATCCTTGAGGCAGTCACGTTCCCGTGTTGTCGGTGCCTGTCTAATTGGACGTTTCCTTTCTAAGCTCAGATGGAATTTCCACGGCGAAATCTCTCGCCTTTATTAGAACCGTAGTAGGTAAGGATTAGATATAAAGGTGGCTCGTGTAGGTTTATTTTTAACAAAATATTTTTGTGCCAGTCCCGCACGCACACAAACACAAATAGTTTTGAAATATTGCGTCCTCAAGCTGTTCCCATGAAAGCAGTTTAAAAATCAATTTTGCAGCGAAACTTTGTACCCTTCAACGATTTGTCAAAAGTCATCTGGCAAGATTCGCGCTGATTAAAAAGCACCCTTCCAATATCGGGTTGCTATAATTTTGAAGAAATCAAGCGCGACGAATCGTTTAGAACTAAACCAGACTCCCCACGAGGCGTACGCGGATTCAACAATCGTGCCCTAAAATCTTATATTGCGGAGCAGTTCTCTCAAGAAATCAAAGGGGCAGCTGGATTACCATACATTGTCTCCACCTTTGGGACTGTTTTACAGCGTGGCCCCCACAGCATTAAAGCGCTCCTCCTATCAAAAGCGTAATAGAATTTCAGCAATGACGTCTCCCTCCCCACTGTACTTTACTTTACTGCCCATCTAACGATGTTAGCTACGCGCCTGCGCAGTGCAATCTTCTCCCTGAATTATATGGCCAGCGAAATCCCTTTGCAACAAAACTTGGTAATGGCGAATAGTTAAAGTAACTAACGACTCTCTCGCCTCTGCCGCTGAGGCATGTCTCTTACTTTTGTGAGTGTTATACGTAGATCGAGGGCACTGGTGAGTTAACGCTGTTTGTGTTAGTGTTTCCTGCCGCCTGGAGGCGTTGTGGCGAAACAGCCGATGGCTGGGGGAGGCGCCGGCGGCGGCGACGGTGGCGGCGCCCTTCATTGTTATCCAATTATGAGCTCCCGCGCGATAATACGCCGCGAATTCAAATTAGGAACGGACGGGGAGAGCGGTCGGCGACCCCACGCTGATCAATCGCTCCTGCTGGCTGGACCCGGCCGCGCCCTACGTCACTCGCCGCTTGCACACCACACACGAGATGAACTGAACACACGACTACGTACTACCAATTTCGTACTGAACCACTTAAGTGCCACACAAACTTCTTCCGTCTCACGCGATACCGATATACTTGTCTACATGCAACGGTCCAAGACCGCTGGCTATGGTTTTATGTGAGTATGACTAAAGTAGAACCTGAAATTCGAGTCGGTACGAAACGAAGTTGGCCATGTTGAAACGCAACCTAAAACATGGACCAAATGATATTTTACAACGTCATAAATCAAAACTTAAAGGGCATCGGTTCGCCTCTTAATTACAGTTTGTATGATTAAGTCGCTGATTATGGCGGGATGGAAGGTTATCTAGTGGAGATAGTTGTCCCTAAGAGTACTGTTTCTGTACTCAATTAATATTTATTCCTTCAAATAACCACGTTTCGTATCTCCGTATGGGAGGTGGGTAAGTTAATTTATTGTTCTCTTTTTAATTACAGACCCAACAACGGACTGTCCGTTTTTTTATATTTATGTTCCTTCCTATTGCTATTGGTCGGCTTCCTTAATCTATAACAGTTTTCTACACAGTTAATACATATTTGTGTGCTTAAATTTAAAACGCAGTACATTCCATTTTTTTTAATTTGGAGACTAAAAATGCACTCTTTGAAAGTTTACGGAAAAACAACAACAAACTTTGGGACTTATTTATAACAAAATATTTACTTAGGGTTGTCTTACAATTCAGTAAAGTACAGGATCTTAAATATGAAACTAATTTCATTCCTTATTTTTGGATTAATTTCTTAAGCTAAAAATATTAAATTAAATCCAAGAGAATTAGAGCTAAAAATATTTATGATACTGTTTTTCGGCACAAAGTCTATGAAAAACGCGCCTTTTTTTTTAGTAACACTGACTAAAATAAAGTTAGGATTACTTATACTTCGTGACGTTTATTTGACACTTGTACCCTGTTTATGCCCCCGCGTTCCGAAATGAACAATTTCGCTGACAACGTCAACCCTTTCGAACGCATCACATTTCGATACGCACCAATCCTCCCGGAAGTCCTGTATCAGTGTTACAGCTGACTGTACTTGCCATCAAGGACCAGTTTTTCCATCGTCGCCAATCGAGTGCAGTAGTACAGTTGAGTGCGTATCGGGAAGCCGCTGGTTAACGGGACGAGCGTAGCCTATACACGGACATCCAGTTCCCACGTGTATTGGCTTGACGCGGATGTGCGCTCTGCCCCCCTAGCACAGCGTTCCAAGAAATAAGTGACAAGACATATAACCTGCTGCGATTCGTTGAAACTAGCTGAGTCGCACAAAGCGTGACATAACAGCCAATCACAGCGCGTATTTGTTCTATGTCATGTCTTTCTTGAGGCGCGTGCTAGGCCTGCTGTAATGGCATGCGATTCGCTAAGCCACGCCACAAGCCTGACGCTGCGACGCACTGAGGTTAGAATACTATATAAGGCTCATATTCTGAACTAGGTGACCCGGCAAACGTTGTTTTGCCAATATCTATTACTCCGGGAACGAGAATACCGTGGGAATTTTTCAAAATCCTGTCATATTTGAGCTTTCTGTGCCGTAAGGCAGACATTAGACGATAAGTTTTGATCTAAGTTTTACCACAGTCATGATTGTGATTGACGGATTTCCTAATATAGTGAATGATGTTTGAATTAGTACTAGTAGTCATTCCATAGATCATGACTGATGGAATTGAATGACGCTTGCATGAGCGTCTAATGTCTGCCTCAGACTCAAGCTTACATGCCGCCAGCCGTGTGATGGCGGCGAGTAGAATACATGTGTCACCAGCCACACCACCCTACACAATTTTTCCCGTCGTAAGAGCGAACTCTTCAGAGGACGCAGCAGCGCTCTCTGTGAGTTACACCACAACACTTGTGATGTGTGTATTTTCTTGCGGATAAAATGTCACATATGGTAATGTCTCACTCCATTTTACGTTTACGTAACACACAATGAAGTACGAGGTCGAGTCGTGGTAATAACACAGTGTTGTGTTATATTTATGTTGGTACTATACCTTTGTAACGTTCTTTGAAATGTACCTCTAAGTATGCTCCAGTCGGCCAAGAATTTGCAACCGTACCATGAAGTGGGTATTAAAGTTGTATGCATTGTGTGACAGTGATAGCGCTATACCACCCGTCTAGCTCTGTCCCTGTCATATAACTTAAACAATATCTTTGTCACGTTCTTTGAAATGTACCTCTAAATATGAATTACGAGTAAGAATTTGCAACCGTACCATGAAGTATTAAAGTAAAGTTGTATGCATTGTGTGACTGTGGCATAGATATACCGCCCATCTAGCTGTCCCTGTCATATAGCTTAAAAATTTGTATTTTTGGATCTCACGACGGTATTTGGTCTACCGCCATAAGGTTTAAAGTCATATTAACGTCATTAAATATTAAGGAACCATTTTTTACTTGTCACAATTATAACAGCTGTACCTTATTCTTGTTTTAATGACACAGGAAGTGTCGTCAAAAATGATAAACCACTTTTTGCAAAAACTTTTACTAACAAAGTACATACGTACATTGAAGGGTGACAATACTATCATGGAAATTTTGTAGAAAAAACTAAATAGTGTATTTTTAAAATTCAAGTATCTATTTTAAAATGTCGTTTACTAGCATAACAAAGACCATTAAGTTCAAAAGTTTTAGTTTTTTACTTGATATCTGCCCGACGTTTGCGAATTTTAAAGGCCCATATGTATTATTTATTTATGTACATATGTAAGTAGTTGCCGTTTAGAAAAGGTGCGTCTTCAACGTTTCTTTAGTAAAATCGTTATGCTAGTAAGTAACCCTCGTCTCTAAGCATCTGGCCCGCATGTTCAACAGGAATATGTATAATGTATTTTCTTTGTAAAAACACGACGACGCTTTTCAAACTGTAATTTATTATGGCTAAGTTAGCATACGCTATTATTACGTACATAAGATAATGCATCATTTAAATACGCCACATAGCATGTGACGCCCCGTTTTTTTTTTTAATGAGTCTCGGGCAATTGTCATGGCGAGAAAGAAAATTACTTACTTCTGACCATCTGTCATTTGGGAGTTGTCTTTTTTTAGCTCGAAACCGCGAACAACTTGAGCAAATTGGCTAACGGAACAATAGGATATGACTTGTTACTTCCTTGGCTATTTTCCGTGCAAATGACTGCCAGCGGTAGAGCGTTTCGTGTACACCTACCTACTAAACACTTCCGCGGCCACTCGACTATGGACAATGGAAGTTTTTATTGTTATCGACAGGCGGGATGTGTCCAAGAAAGTGTTGACTATGTTTTTTCTTTCTAAGTTCAACGTCCGAGCTAGAGTATTTTTTTCACCACATACATGTATGTATGTATACGTAGCGAGGTGTAGAGTAGACGTTTGCCGGTGTTAATAGTCTTCCGGCACCCGGCATCGGATCTGCGAGGCAGTAAGCGGCAGGTGGGTTCGACAGTGCTTCGAACTTGATGCCGCGATGACGGTGTATCCTTTCCACTTTTTTTTTCCTTACGTAGGTACACAATAAAGTGATTTACTTCGTGATGTAAAAGTACTTACGTTTTTTTATTAGTGAATCAGAAACTCGATTGATAATACGATGAAACAATTGACTGCGTGTCTGCGCAATAGGTAGATCATTTTAGTTATTTTTGACATAAACAGTGTGTACTCTTTTTGTCGCATAAGTATCTAGTTAGGAATAAAAAAATATGAACAAAAGAAGATTAGACAAATTATTACCGATATTTTTTATTCTTTCTTCACAATAAACGAACCGACTACGACAATACAATTTGGTTTAGTAATTTACCTTAATTTGTGGTCACCCTAATCGTGGCCTAATATCATATTATAAATGGGAGAATACGCTGAGCATCTGCTAGTTTTCTAGGCTCTAGTCGAGAACAAATTACCACAGAGCCATGATTAATGACAGGTTTTCAACATGACTACCGCTTTTTTTCTTGCTTTATTGTAATTTTCGTTGATGCGGGCTTTGCAGTTGCAGTAAAAAGTAGGTACTTATTGTATAAATACAAAAAAGTAATGTATAGGCATACAAAAAACTGCAGTAATTTCTAGTAAATTTGATGAATTATCTAGTTACCTATATGTGAGGCCTTCGTTCGCTTAAAACAATCTAAATTGGATCAACAAAAACCAGTTTTAACTAACAACGGACCGGCCATGTTGTCACGGCTCTTGTTAGATAAAATGACCAAACTAGATCACAATTCTAATTATTATACAAGTACATACAACAACTACAAGTATTATTACAAAATACCTGACGGTTAAGGTCACAAAAATGTAATGTCACGCCTTCGCGCACACATCCGCTCTACTCCAATGCTCGAATTGCACCCACACACTGGCAGGGGCTTGTGACGAAACACGGCACGTGACGTCACAGCGACACGCGAACACACCCGCACAGGCAAGCCTGCCTTCACCGACGTGACGTCGCTCACTCACACAGTGGCACAATTCAAATCCTCTTTGGTAGCCGAGAGGGGCTGCGCACACTTGGATCGATGTAAACAAAGTGACGTAAAGTGACTTGACCCACACAACGGCAGACGGCGGGCGTCTCGACGCACACAGACGCGTTTCCGAATGACTAATGTAAACAAACCGGAACTATTCGGACGGTGCGCTACACTAGCGCCGCCTCTGTGTGAAACACTGAACGTGTGTGTACAAAAGTAGGACAAATCTGAATAACGTGCTTTTATGTTACAACTTTAATGTTTATGCTTAAATAATAAGCACTGGATGTTTAACAATAGGCGACTTATGCGGATGAAGGAACTGTAGAGTTTCAGTTCAAAAGGCCTGTACAGATTTGAATTACAGACAAAAATTTATAAATAGGATAAGTGTACCTGCGCGTTATACATAGAACTACGTATTTTTTGTTGATATTTTAGTAAAAGTAATGTTTGCTAAATGTAGAGACGAGCACCAAAGTTGTCTCTGTGGAACGTCAAATAAGTACAGTCATAAATAAATGTGAATAGCACGACATCGGGCCGGAATTGTTATTGCTGGTGGAATTTATTACATTATACCAAAATATTGTATTTGTCTGTTCACCGGAAACAGTGTGGGTGCATATCATTACGATTCCACGACAATAAGAGGCTGATTTATTCTCCTACAACAAAATATTTTGCATCGCTATCTGAATTAGACACGGCAATTGCACGTTTTACTATAGGTAGGTACTTAATCTACATAACATTATGTACTAGCTGTCCCGGCAAACATTTCTTTTGCCAGAGGAAGATTTGTACATATTGTTTTAGAAGAAATACACCTTTTAACCCTTTCCTGGACTTCCACGAATAATTCAAGACCAAAATTAGCCAAATACATCGAGTTTTGGCGAGAGTAACGAACAGCAATTCATTTTTATATACATATATAGATTATTTTCTGTACACACATTACAACGATAATTAAATACACTACATTTCTCTGGAACATTAAACTACTACTTACTAGTCACATTTCACCGAATCGAAATTCCCGTGAAATCATTACACCGTAATTAAATGGTTAAAAATAAAATATGTAACATAAAGTAAAGATATATTATTGATTGTATTAATTTAGAATTTAAATAATCGTTGTGCTAGTTAAACTTGTCTAATCGGGCAGATATGTAACCGTGATAAATGTAGATATTATATATTTATTTATTTATTTTTATATTTCTTGCCATATATCTACAACATGACCCTGTTAGGGCATTGCAAAAATAACAATAATAGAATTTAAATAAATAGATTTAAAATAACATAGATTTTTAACATGCCTATAGTACATTAAGTTACCTACTGCATAATATTATAGTAATATATTAAGTATTATAGGTGGTGATGTCGATACGTCGAGGGGAGAGAATGTAGCTTAGCGGTATTGAGATTGTTATAGTCTCTGCTCACCCCTCCTGAGAGTCAGGCGTGTGCCTGTGCACGTTGTATGTATCAGTTATTTCAAACGATATCGACCATTCTGGATCTCTGATAAATGAAGGGATCTACCTACGCAGGGATCTATTTACATGTAATTAATATTATGACATATGATATCATAGGTTATAGAAGATAATAATGGTAGTATGGGTACCGATTACCTATTTAAATAATAACTTAAATCAGAAATTATCAACGAAACGCCAATAACAGAACAGAAGAGATAAACATAACTGGTTCCAAACTTGAAATTGATACTAGAGTTAGAAAACATAACTACGTTGTCTTTTAAACGCGGTTAGAATACACTAAATGGACAAAATAAAATGTACGTTTTAATGTTAAAAATAAATAACACGCTTAAAAATAAATCTGCTACATCTCAGACATATTAAATATAAATTACATTACTAAAATTATGGTCAGCCTTAAAAATAAATAAAACTCTGAAGATTAAATATAATATACACTCATTACTAACATTATGGTCACCCTACATTCGCAGGCTAGTATTCCAGATTTCATATTACAATTATGTTTAAAATAGCTGACCCGTCAAACGTTGTTTTGCTAATATAAGTATATTATAAATTCCGGGATAAAAATTAGCCTAAAGGTATCTGCGTGCCAAATATCAACCAAATCTATCCAGCCGTTTTGACGTGATTCGCGGGCAAACAGACAGACATTTTTTCCAAAAAACGCGAATGAAACCGCGGGGCGTCCAGTAATATGTACATAAATGCCAACTTTTGTGAATATCGGTAGCCTTGGAGAAGAGTTTATTGGGAACAAACATCATGACACTGAATTTTTATATATTAAGATATATACCTAAATTTGAAGACTTGCCAGTAATCTATAGTGTTATTAACGTAAGTCCTTGCGTTACGTTTAAAACGTTGCATGAGATTGCTCCCACGTTTAAACGGTTTCATTGTAAAGATCACGAACAAATACGAAGTGAAAGGTGTGCGTCCTTCTACCCTGTTAACACCAGAGCTTCTTTGTTACCCACTATTGTCTTTGCCTATTGTATGATTTCCCGTACATGCCCATTATTGATTCATAATTTTAGCAGCGAATGATTTAACATTGCATTGTGACGGCTTAACTTGAGATGTATGGGAGAAAAATTACTAACTCCTGTACTGGCGTGTTGCTTACTCTTGTCAGAGTATTCTTGTTTCTTGGTATGTATGAAATGCGGTAAAAAGAAGACATTAGACGCTCATGCAAGCGTCATTCAATTCCATCAGTCATGATTTATGAAATGACTACTAGTACTAATTCAAACATCATTCACTACATTAGACGATAGGAAATCCGTCATTCACATTCATGACTGTGGTAAAACTGAGATCAAAACGTATCGTCTAATGTGTGCCTAAACAACACGTATTCTTGTTCCTTGGTATGTATGAATTGCGGTATAAAGAACTCTTTTTACCTTGTTCCGAAATTGAATTTCGAATTCCCGCAGTTTCTGCACAAATTTAAAAGAAGAACAAGAAATCCCGCATTTCGTTCTTTTTTTTTCACTTTTTTGTTGCCAGCAGCAGCTGACATAACAGAACTTTTTCGAAATACTTCACGCGCGAATAGATGTTTGGCCGTTCGCGTTCTCGAGTGCCAGCAACGCTCCACGACGAATGGAGTAAATTGACGGATGAATGAAAAACAATAATTTTTTGTTCATTTTTTTTTAGCTAACTTATTTCGATTTTCTAAGTCGAGTCGATACATTTTGGGAGAAGAGAGAAATCATGCGTAATCTTCCTCTGATATGATTTTTTATTGCAATTTTGTCGTATCAAATTTGTTCCTAAAGCTAAAGAAATAAGCGTCTCGAATCGCCTTTATCAATACCAAAATGTAGCCGTTCAGTGGGAAATTATTCACTAAATATGTAACTAACTACCTACGTCTTGCTATCGCTCGTTTATAACTTTACTGTAACTGGAACCGATTAAAAAAGGTTTTTCCATATTTGCGTTGGTACATTTCGCTTAGCTACTTGTTGGTATGTTTATTGAAAAAAAAATACTGCGGAATTAATCGTTAATTTGTTCTTCAATCGTAAATTTTTTCATCCTTATACGTGCTATAACATACAGATGTACAGTAACATAACACAAAGCTTGATGACCGTCATTTATGACTTTAAAACAAAAGTAATCGTCCCCGGTTCGAATTAATTTCTTTTACTGGCCAGAAGAACCGGGAAGAACCTGGCATCTTTTCAAATCGCCAAGGCTTACTGCTAAGTATACTTAACATAAATATGACTTAATAAATAATAAATAATAAGAAAAAAATAATGCGGGACATTTTTTTTCACACGGTCACCTGACCCCAAACTAGGATACCCTGTACTATGGGTGCCAGAGACTGATATACTTACATAAATACTTTTAAATACATACATAGATAAATGAAACACCCAGACGCACACAACAAATGCCTCAGCTCATCACTAAAGCATTATGTCCGTGGCGGGAATCGAACCCGCGTCCGTTGTCCTAGAGGCAGATGTCCTGACCACTA
>SJJU01003634.1:0-26114 GCA_012932125.1 Conopomorpha cramerella
CCGATGACTGTTGGGGAAAACGAGTTCTCTCATGGTGACCGCGTCTCGGCAAACGGAGTGTAGGACGCCCTCAGGCAAGGTGGACTGATGATCTACGCAAGATCGCTGGCAGAAGCTGGATGCGAGAAGCCGAAAACAGATCACAGTGGCGTGCAATTGGAGAGGCCTATGTCCAGCAGTGGACAAGTATGGGCTAATGATGATGATAATCCAGGTTTATAATCTACCTCCTAGCTAAGTTTCGTTAAAATAAGTTCAGAAGTATTTCCCCATACAAGTACCTAACTAAGTTACACGCACTTAACATTTATAATTTTAAATGAGATTTAAATCAACGTATGCCATGGTAACAAAAAAATAACTATTACAAAACAAAATGTCATAAATAACAATTGTAATGGTAGGCTCTACGGTCTGTTAGTTCGCCTTGGAAATGAGGTAACAAATTCCACACAAAAAGTTTAAATTAAACAGTAATAAGAACAGAATGAGTGCATTGTCTCTTTAGCGAAGCGAATCAAAGCCTTATATCTAATTTTTTATGATTATCTTCCAAGCCTAATGAATCAGTTATTCATGTAGGTACGATTGGAAAGAATCTATCAGTTTTGATGGCACTTACCAAGCTGATATTTTCGAGATCATAAAAAATGAAATAAATAGGTTCTTTGTGTAAGACTAAGCATTGGTATTTTCGTATCGTTTCATACATTTTTACAAGGCCATCCAAATATGCCTATTCTTTCACTAATAATGGAAAATTTCAGGTCAAACATGGTTTTGTAGGAAAAATCGTGTCCTAATGATTCCTAACGCCTGGAAGAAATATTGCATATGGCGAAACTGTTCACATACACACACATAAGTGAAAAATGAACCGTGAAAAAATGGCAAATATAATTCATGTGATAAACATAGATAATTTAAAAAAAAAAGTGAATAGTATACTTTTTTCGTGCCCGGTCTACATTGTTGTGTGACGTAAATCTAGATTGTAATGTAGGTATTTTTACGCCAAGAAAAGGTAAGATTTCTGTATTATGAAAATTGTTTTGCAAGTAATGTAATATCTCGGACGTTAAGCAAAAGGTCACTTGAAAAAGGGTACTGTACTGAAATAGCTAATTTCGCACTATAATACCAGGTTTAAACTATTATAATAATTTATTTAGTTAAGACAATTGGACAACAACAATAGCCATATATTATACCTTATTAATGACATGATGTAGACAAAAAAAAATAGAGCGTTTGTGGTCCCGTTGTTGGTCGGACACTTGACTGCAATCGGAGGTTACGGGTTCGAGTCCGGCTTCTGGACGTGAACCAATCGGACTTTTTTTTCTCTTTCTTTATCTTTTTTGAGCCTATGTAAGCAACGCAACGCTCGTACGGTGAAGGACAACAACGTGATAAAACTTGCACACCACAAGGTGATGGCCCTATAACACGGCGATGGGCTCACCCCGTCACGTGTTGAATACGCTCGGTGAAGCGTGGGCATTTGCTTAGCAAGTGCCTCTGCCTACCCCGCTTTGGGATTAGAAGGCGTGAAGTGTTATTATAAAAAAAAAACATAAAGAAAAAACTCAAACAGTTCAAACTCAGTGTGGACACTTGAATGTTCAAAGTAAAATATAATGTAATAACCACATAAGATTATAACTGAGCTTCGGTAAGGCGAAAGTACGTAATTCTCGATTGCTTTTTGTGTCGTCGGAGCTGCTTGAAATTGTTTTCGAAAGTTTCTATGTGAAGTTTATCGGAGCTAGGAAACACAATTCGCGTACGGCTGATGTGCGGCATTAGGTACTCTATTTGGGTACTAAGAAGGTACATATTTGCATAGGCAAATATACACATAGATGTAGCAAATACGTATAGGTGTAGATTAGGCAGGTTACCTATTTATCTGCTCAAAAGCACTTGTCGTGCTAAGAAGAACCGAGCGGTCTCATTCAAGTTTTCACAGTTTAACAAAGTAGCCCAGCTACACTAAACAACCCAAACAACAGTGGAGTGCACACCATATAGACTAAAAGACACTGCCTAACTTAGTATTTTGTTTACCAGCCCTAATAAAAGAGGTATTGCTAGATCCTTTTTTGTTGTACTCACGACATAGGCTAACGAAGGTCCTGTGTTTTGTGGGTGAGATGGTAGGTACCTACATTTCGTAAAGACAAGTTACCAATACATAGATGTCAATCCTTGGGGATTATTGCCTACCTTGCCGTAAACGCCAGTGCACGCCACTGCTAAACAAGGGCTTTATATAGGTACCTACATATATTAAATAATTTAGTACTTTATTTTATCTTTATAATAAGGTTCTACGAGTATACTATTAAACAATAAAGGCGAACTTCCTACTAGAAACCATTTTGAACATGAGTGATTTAATTATGAACAAGTGTGTTCCATCGTAGACCACATCTCTGCTTAACATCAGTCAGGAGGGTGGTTATTCATAGTGCATTAAAAATAAATGTAACGAACTTTTCTTCCCATGCTGGAAAGTAAATAGAATCAGCTGTCTTTCTTCCTCACATGTCGTAGCAGCCTACTATGGTATCTGAAGATTGAGGATTGTTCAGGATATAAGCTAGCAACTTGTAACTGGAGGCTCATATTGACATTCTCCTTATAATATTTATTGAAGACCTCACTCATGAGTACTACTCAATATGCTGAGTCTGCATCTTTTTTTGCTGACAGACACAGGAACGAAAGATAGGAATGCTTCATTTAACATGCACTGTATGTGTAATCTTTTGTACTGAATTGTTGTTTGTGTTTTTTTTATGTAGCCTTTTTTGTGTCCCACTGCTGGGCAAAGGCCACCTCGCGCCACCCCGGCAGGTGTCGGTCCAGGTCATCACGCCATCTCCTCCTGGGCCGGTCTCGCCTCCTGCATCCGTCGGCGGGAACCCAATCGGTGAAGATTTTCGCCCGGCCCAGTTCCACTTCAGTTTGGCGGTCAGGTATGTTTTTTAGCAAAAATAAATGAATGTCTATGTCTATTATGCTAAATGTATCTGAAGGGCCCCTGTGATCCTAAGATTCCGTCTATCCTCTTTTGAGAATTACGGACGACAATGTAGGTATACTGTACCTTTGCATGTATAAACCTTTTGTAAGCCGTACCTATTTTTCGCAGCCCGCTTTCGATTCTAACCAGCGTCATTTCGACATCATCTTAGAGGCAGGTGGCCTGACCACTATCCGTGACTATTCGACTCCAATCGTCAAAGTAATACAGTCCTAATGCAGAAATACGGCCTCCCATTAATGATAGGTCATTTGACAAAAAATAATCCCAGCGGTGCGCTCAAGATAATGACCGGCTCCTGCAGTTTCGCCTGATGACCTAATTAGTCCGTGACCCACTTTTTGATGGGGGTGCTATGTAGCAATGGAGCGGAAAAGTACGCCCAACGTCATTGCCATATCCCGCGATGATATCTCCTGGGACCGGATAAGTGGATTTCCGTGGAGTAATAAGTTCTTGTCAGGAAGAAATACGTTTATACAGTCTTTGTTCTATTCCGATTTGTGTTAACAAATGCGACTTAGCAAAGGGGCCGTACGTTATAATGATAATCTGTGGACTACATGCATTATAAGTGAGGGAAGGAAATGTTGGTAAAGTACTTGTATAGGTACAGTCCGCCAAGACTGGTCTGGTCTACCGCCTTAAGGTTCAAACTAACTGTACCTAGTACCACATTTATGTTAAGAAAAAAAAAATACACTTCACGCCTTTTAATCCCAAAGCGGGGTAGGCGGAGGCACTTGTTATGCAAATGCCCACGGTTCCAAGCTCAGCATGACAGGGGGTGAGCCCATCGCCGATACTTATCATACCACATTTTTCTTGTCACAATAGGTATAAACCACTCTGCCCTAATGACGTTTTAGTGACACAGGATCTTTATAGATAGAACCCGTTCATGGTCGACGTTATGCTTGAACTGGGATATGTATTGCCGGAATGAAGTTTTCCTGTCATGTAGTGACGCGTTGTACCTATAACCATTTTCAATCTGATATTTTAAACTGTAAACACTGCATTTCTGCCTCATTCAATGGGAAGTCGCAGTAAAATTCAAACAAAGGGAAATTAGAAATAACTTCCATACGATATTCCATTGTTCAACCACTCCGTGCATGTGAATGTCAACAGCACTTTTACAATACGTTTACGGATTTATGTAGGTATGAATCGTAAATGTTATAGGTAATAGGTAATAACCAACTGCCATGGCAAGTGTCATTAAATTAGGTAGGTACCCAAATATTAGAAAATACTCAGTATATTTATCATCACAGCCATTCAGGGATCTTTTAACATTATAATCAATGATCTATTTCATTTTACCATAAACAATTTGTTCAGTGCCAAAACAGATATAAATTAGATATAGGGGAAACAGTATAGTTATTGGCCAGTTAAGTGACCAGTTGGTAAAAAAAATAACATAAAAAATTATATCTTTACTGAAAATAAATAAAACTCACGGAATTATGTGTCTTTGTCAATGTATTACTAATAAAGGTACTTTATATAAACTTTCATTATACATGTTAAGAATAATGTGAACTTAAAAATATTAAACTCAAAATCACAGTAATTGGCCGCAACAAAGTAGTTATTGGCCATGAGATCACATAGTTATTGGCCACACTGAACATAAAATATAATTTCGAAATAAAACGAAATAACATTATAATAATATCATTAATAACTAAAATATATCTTCATCATCATCAGTACGCGACCAATAGAAGGACATAGTTGTAATCTTGTTTCGTCAGCATTGAAATCACGTTTTGGATCCTGAATTACTCCTAATAGGTTTTCGTCAGTCAAGTAGGTTTTTATTCAAGAAACCATTTTTTATATCCGTTTCAGATACGCAGGCTTTAGTAACCCCCTCACTAGTTCTAGGTACTAAACCAGGGTGAAGTTTTAAAAAGCTTTGAGCCATCCCTGACCAGGTCTGTTGTTAAGAAAAGGAGTAATGCGTGGATTTTCAGTCAAAAGCTTTTGAACTGTGTCCAAAACGCCATCGGACTTCCTAGGAAAACCTTTACGAGCCATATTTATCAACCATTCTGCAATGGCTGTTTCTTCCTCATTTGTTAGATACTATGCAACAGTTTAAACTGTAGCGTGGCCCTGGGTATATTATATTTTTGGGCGACTGCTCTCAAAGACCTTTTGAATATTTTTTTTCTATAGCTTCGTGTAAAGCCTCTTGTATATTTAGGTATCTTCGGTATTTTCTTTTCTTGGGTATCTGATAGATATAAATATTTAAGTAATTTATCAAAAACATAAAGTGCATTACAGTAATTGGCCTACTTTTACCTTATGTCACCTTTTTGGAAAATACAGTTATTGGCCTAGGCTATTTACTGTGCATAAAGATTTAAAATTAGTACAAATTTTAGAGATTATTTCTCAATGTAATAGAAGACTTTATCTTTAATAAAAACGCCGTTTTAATTTTTTTTTATTAATATAGTAATTGGCATGGGCGGCCCATTACTATAAATACATCAAATAATTGTTACAACTATTGGCCGCTACAAATTGTTAAGGTTATAAAGTAAATAAGTTATATTGCACCATTAATATGGTTACAACGCATAAAAAAGCTATCTATTGTGAACAATAAATAATTGACAAACTACATATTAATTTCAAAATATAGCGCCAAAAAAAATATGCAGTCTTAACATTATTTTTAATCGCTAACCTGAATTTCTCCCTCCGGTAAAAAATAACACATCGGAAAAGAAACAAACCACCGAGAGGAATTTCGATGAAACTTTTTGACAGAGAATAAAAGTGTTTCCATTAATTCGTTTTTAAATCTACTATTAGTATAGAATATTGCTAGTTTTTTGGAAGCAAAGTTAAAATGGCCAATAACTGTACAGAGGCCAATAACTATACTGTCTCCCCCTACTTGGTTTCTTAACTTTTAGAACTTAGTTTTCAGCTTATTAATTTGAACTTCCATCCTTCTTTGTAAATGCAACTAAATTGAATTGAATCGAATTGTTGACTAGCTAAAAGAGTATTAAAGAACGTGTAAATAACAATCCAGAGGGGTAGGCAGAGACTACAGTTCTCCATTTGTGACAGTCCCGACATACCGTTTCGCTTCATCCACATTAATATTATCTTTTCGTACATGAACTCCGGTTTAGAGTACTTTTTACGTCACCTTCTGCCAGGACATCACCAATCTGGTCGATGTCTATATCTTTGATGAACTATGTCCTTGTCCTTTGGGGTGACCTCTACTCATGTGTAAGTCCTTATCCTGCAGCTTTTCTGCTTTCTACTCATCACCCAAGAAAGTAATAAATAGCAAGATTCGAGAATCGGAGCACATTTTACGAGAGGAAACTGCAACCAGTCGTCGACTGCAAGTCACATGTAATAATCATAAACTTCAATTTTACGCCCCGACAAACCACATTTCAAGCCACGTTTTTAAAGTTTTTCGTTTTCTTGATTGGAACTTTATAGGTTTTCGAATAATATAACAATAATAAATACAATAAAACGGATCCGGGGCCAAAATTAGACACTTAATACTTTTAAAAAGCATCTGTCTGTATATTTTTAAACGCGCCGAATTTGTAATTTTAGATGATTTGGTTCATTGTGTTGATATTTGGTTTGCCAATCACCCAGTGGTGGCTTGACGTCGTCTTTTGGGACACCCTATAGGTATAATATATATATATATATTATATATATATATAATATAATATATATATATATATATTATATATATATATATATATATATATATATTATATATATACTAGCTGTCCCGGCAAACATTTGTTTTGCCATAATAAGTTGCCTTTGTACCCCGTGTATTGGGAGAAATACAACTGGTAGACGCATAAAAAATAGATAGTAGCCGATTCTCAGACCTACTGAATACGCATATAAATTTTGGTAAAAATCGGTCAAGCCGTTTCGGAGGAGTATGGCAACGAAAACTGTGACACGAGAATTTTATATATTAGATATATATATGAAGTATAGAGTCAATTAATATAGTTGTGCCAGGTATACCACAGACGTTTCATATTTACTGATCAAATGAATCACAATTCTAGAATGCGTATCCAATTTGCCACGTTAAATAAACGTTTATTGAATTCAGAAAGTCCAAAAGCTCATTTAAAATGAAGGTCGCTAAAAGCTTTGTTTGTATATCTAAATGAAAAAAGGTCATTTCGCAATCACTAATCAAGCGTACGATATTATCAATTCAATCGATACATTTAGATAACATTTATTCATATTTCGATATTAGATATTCGGAACATTTCCGAATATTGAACACTAGATAACCCGGCAAACGTATACGTATGTGTACATGTAAAACTTCCTCTAAATCACTCTATTTATTAAAGAAAACAGCATTAAAATTCGTGGCGTAGTTTTGAAGATCTAAGCATACATAGGGATAGACAGTAGGACGCGACTTTGTTTTATACTATGATGAAATGAGGATTCGGTGAAGAATTTGCATTGCTAGTTTTTACTGTCTACACTAGTATTATAAAGAGGAAACCTTTGTTTGTTTGTTTGTAATAAATAGGCTCAAAAACTACTGGACCGTTTTAAAAAAATCTGTCACCATTCGAAAGCTACATTATCCACACTTGTGGATAATAACTATAGAGAACAAGAACATAGGCTATACTTTACCGCGAAATCCCCACGGGAACAACAAAAAAGCGCGAGTAACACTGCGCGGTACAGCTAGTTTTTAAGTAAAATAATACTTAAAGTCTAATAAATATAATAAGTCTTTAAGGAATGTAGACCTAGTACCTAGATAATAAAAGCCCATTTAGACAGTTCCTTTTTCTGGTACGTTAGAGAGCAATAATTGAAAGCAATGAAATATCTACTTACCACGATTTTCTATGGACAATAGAATAACAATTTTCGTGATTCCTACGTCAGAAATATTCTATTCAAACCCTAATATTGGTATTGCAAAAGCTTATTTCACGTTGTTCTAATAACATCTTAGGGGTTTCACAGAATGAATAATGTTTTGCATAGAGTTTGTGCTTATTTTATGAATCTAAGGTACCTACATTAAGAACAATAGGTACTTCAGAATTTATTATGGGTAGTAAAAAAACAATGTTCTTGATTTTTTTCAAATGATTCAGATAATTGAACGATCGATGTCAGGAATCATTAAACCATATTAGTCAGAGTAATTAATTTACGACATATTGGCGGACAATTACAATACAGAGAAGTAATAAATCATAATTTGAATACTCGATACTCAATAATTTATGGCGTTCCACAGTGGTAATGTTGTAGATGGTAAAATAATATAACTAGTACAGCATTGTTGAGCCTGATGGGCACAGCAAAATTGAAGAAGAGGTCGAGGAGAGATTTAAATAAGCATTTTAGAAGTTGTTTACAAAATATTCTTATACATTATATTAGGTTTATTCAGCTATTCATTGTTAAAGGTTGAATATGAATTTCTGGTCCTTAGGTTCGTCTCTTAGTATTAATGGAAGTTTATTATACATTTTAATTGCCATAACATATGTACTTGATGAGTGCATTGTGTGATTGGAAGTAGGTAGAAGAAGTTTATTTTTGTTGCGAAGTGAAAAATGTATAGTAACATATTTACAAGTTAAAAATAGTTCAGGGTTTTTTCTAACATATTTCATCAGTCGCAAGGCGTCTACTGCTGGACGAGGGCTTCCTCCAATGATTTCCAAGATCAGATTCGGGGGAAAGGCCTTCGGAATAATCGCCACGCTTGGCAGGCGGGTTGGTTTAACTCACAGAGAGCGCTGCTGTCCGTCCTCTGGAGGTTTACGACCCCCACGACGGGAAAAATTGACAAGAATTCGAAAATCAGGTTTGCAGCTGTCTAACTGTTGAATATATTTATGGAACAACGATCAAATAAACTATTATACCCTAACCTACATGTATATTATATACAAAAACAAGCCAAATAAACGTGTCAACTTATCTGCGCTTGCGCGAATTTCCAATCTTTGACGCAAATACCGTACCTACCTATATTTATAGCTAACGATATAACTTAAAACGAATTACTCCTATGGCGCCATCGTTTTATTATCACTGGATGAAGCTTTATAATGTCTCTTTCAATACGTTTATATACCCCCGCCTCCATAACATCTAGTGGGGTGAATTTGTGACGTTTATTTTTCCCCACGTGATTGCTGTCAGGCTAGCAATAAAAAAAATAGTATCTTGGACGAACGAATTAGAATAAAAAATTTAGGATCCTAGACCGATAAGGTTTACGGACACGTTTTCAACAGTGAATTTGAAACTGAAGGCCCCAAGGAAGATTTTGGCGTTATCATCATCACCATCACAAATGTCTCGAGAGTTCCTTGTTACGTTAACAGAAACGATGAAAAAGTCGTCAAAAAGCTCAAGAGAGACTACAAACTTCCATTATATTAAGCTCCACGCAAGAAATTCTTGTAGCAAGTTATATTAAGAACAAAAAAAAAAGGAGAAACGCTCCACATTTCCCTCGCGAGTTTTCCCTTTAGCAATCTCGCACGTCAACGGCACTCGGGCAAACAGGCGGAATGGTTATGGCCGGAGCGCGGGTGGATGCTCGATTGCCGATAAAACAGGCTAATTTCAGGGTCCGATGTTTATAACTCTTGCGATAAGTGCCGACTGGGAACGGCAAAGGGTTTATACATGTGTTACTTACTAATCTAGCTGGTGTATCAGACTGTTGAATCTGTTTTTTGGTTAAAACTTTGATTTGCATTAAATCATTGCTTATGGTCGCAATGCGAAAAAGAATTCGACGGCTTTCAGCCAAAAATGCCTAAGCGACATTTTTGTGCAAAACTAGTTGAGTATGCAGTTTGAATCACTTTTTTTTTCTACGTCGACTAGTCTAGATTTCATAGCTGTATGACGGACTTTGATGTCGCTTACGTGGTAGAGATTATGTGTTTTACGTCCAAAACTTTGCTTTTTTAAACTTTAAATCACTCTCCTGTAAAATTACTTAAATGTCGCTTAGGTATTTTTGGCTGGAAGCCATCGATATCTACTTAACGAATAGCTGTGATGTTCATTTTCCAATCCTAACCATAAGCAATAGGTATTTAAAAATGCCAGTGATGTATAATTTCAATTGGTTTACAAATTAAAATGTAAAATAACTTTGAAATTAAAATTTTGCCACCAAAATCTAAACGACACCCAGGTCGCATTTCAACAAAAGTTCCAGTACGTTATAGAAAAGAAGCTGCCTGCAAGACATTCCAAAGCTGGTTCGGCTCTGACCTACTGGTGAAGTCCCTTAGTTGATAATTATCATGTGAAAAAAGGTTCGAGTCCCATAAAGGTAACTTTTGATTTTATCGTAACGAAAACCACTTAACAAAAGGTACATGATACTTTCATCGGTGATAGTTCTGCTACCAATATGTCCGATGGTAGGATCGCGCTTAGATAATGCCTCTACTGACTCTCTTTAGGCACTTGGGTAACCCTCCTCTTTACCATCATGGTGACTGTAAAGGACACACTAAACTTAGGCTTAGGTTAATTTCATCATCATCAACATCAGCCCATACTTGTCCACTGCTGGACATAGGCCTCTTCAATTGCACGCCACTGTGGTCTGTTTTCGGCTTCTCGCATCCAGCTTCTGTCCTAGGTTAAGTTACTGGCTCGATAATGGCATAAAATCCCAGCGTGTTAGGTGTTTTAAGACCTTTAGAGCCAGGAATCCAGGCACAATAAATGACAACTTGACTAGTTAGTTAATCTTAATAAAGACAATAAAGGCGTGAACATGTCTACATAATCGAAAGCAATGGGTCAGAATATTATGACAATTAACTGTTTTCCTCGTGTGTTAAATACATAATGTGCATACGTAAATAGGAAGGCGAGTGTCAATATTATGTTAGGGATTGTGGAAGAGACCTTGCTATAAACAAATAACTAACCTTCATCTCAGTGTTGTTTCTATTATCACACTTTTATCTCGCGCTCGTTGTCTGAGACGGGAAAGGCGAAATAATAATTTTAGCTAATCTTCATATACAATCATACATAAATACTCGCACGTTTGGAATCTCCAAAAGGGGGTAGACAGAATTTTACTATCACAAGGACCCTTCGACATTTAGCATAAGGAAATGAGAGCCTTTAGTTAGAAGTTGCTAGCTCATAGCCTGAACAACCTGACCTAAGTGCTAGATCCCTCAATCGGCTACTACGACATGGCAGGAAGAAAGGCGGCTGATTCATTCGATTTAATTCCGAGATCAGTATAGCAGCGTCTGTGGTCCAGTTGGTCGGTACTTGACTTGGAATCGTGAGGTCGCGAGTTCGAGTCCTGCTATTGGAGTTGTACCAATGAGACTGTTTTTCATAGTCTATCGCGTACAGTGGCGTGCACGGGCTTTTACGACAAGGTAGGCAGTAATCCCCAAGGTCATCTATGTTTAGAAATCATCTTGTCTTTACGAAATACCTAGAAAGGTACCTATCTATCTGCATACCCACGAAACACAGGGCCTTCGTTAGCCTATGTCGTGAGTGAGATCTAGCAACAACTCTATTATTAGGTCGGGTAACCAAAATACTAAGATAGGCAGTGTCTTTTTGCCTATATTGTGTGTAGGTGTACTAGCTGTCCCGTTGAATATTTGTTTTGCCATAGTAAGTCGCCTTTCTACTCTTGTATTCTAACGAATCAGATGTTTCAAAACTCTATTGATTTTCAATTAAACAGTTTGTAAAACAAGTGGAGATTTGGTTTTTGAAAACAATTCATTACAGTCCTATAAATAATAAATCCTTACTGTGTATTTGAAACGCTCGGGAAGTAAAACGTTAATTAACGCTATTTGACGTTTATTAATAATAAATCTTCCGTAAGGGCAGTGGCATAGGGTTTCAGGACTGTTAAGTTGACACCTTGAGAATTAGACAAGTGTGACGGCTAAATTACTGTTATTATGTGAATAAACCTATTTTAAGGAATTAATAGAGCCTTATTAGGGCTTCGTAACTTTTTATTCATAACACTGTTAGGACGCATAACTTGTCCGCAAACAGACCTTTAAAACTCGATCACCTAAATAAGTAACAGACACCGCGTAACTAAGTGTTATATTCACACCATAAGGGGCATTTTTATACTTATGTACGAATATATATATGAAGAATGTAGAATAAACAACATAGGTACCTACCTATTCTTTTTAGATTGTGTATGACACTTACAATCAAATCCCCGCAAGAAATAACCACCATTTTAGTTCTTAGGTACATTTTTTATAAGGTTTGCCTACATATAAAATTAACTAAACTCCAATAACTTGAATACCTAAAAAAACAATAACAGGTGCTGAAGAAATTTGAGAAACGTGGGCGCGTGTTACGTGTTTCGTTTGTGTTAACTATTTATAAAACAATTTCCTGATAGCCTAAATTATTATAGTTTTTTTCTAAACGATATCGAAACGTAAAAAAAGCTGAAGTATTTTTGTCTGAAAGTCATCCCTGAAAGCCATTCGAATCCTACCACGTAAGAGATTCTTCTTATCAAGTTTATAAACGTTTTTCTTCACATTTAACTTGAGAATGGGAAGGTTTCTAAAAAAAATATATTTGTCAATGATAGTTGAAAACGAAAGATATACAACTACTTTATTCCATTTTTGTTCGTCTTCGGGATCACTCTTCTGTTGATTTTTTTAAAAAGAAATTCCTCATTAGGGCTCCGATATAATTAATTGAAAGGGTATTTTGCGCCTAATCCATTATCAAACAATATCTTAACTTGCCCGATACGACAAGAACTCTCATTACTTCATAAAACAACACCAATCACAAAAATAACAAGTTTTATAGCCGTCCCATAAAGGAACCGGATATCGTCGCATGCCCAAACTACAACTCCATTGTTGGACGAGTCGCAAAGGTTAAAGAGGTGACGGCCAGTTCATGCGCGGCTAAAACGTCGGGGTCAGAAAGCGCGACTCATTGGTTCAATACGTCTGGCTAGCTATCGGAGGAAAGTTGCCATGTGAAAGTTGCAAACCGATATTATAATGAACTTGAGAAGGTAAGGTTTATGCGCCAGCTTTATCGCTGTACAGTTTTAAATCTTGACAAGCTACACGCGATTGTATTTGTATGCAATGCAGAATATTAACATCCCAATGAACCCGCTTGCATGCTGGCATTTACGAAGAACATTAAATTGTAATGTTCCGCACCAGACATTTTTCTATGGTATCTTTTGGTATGATATCTTTCAAAATAAAAGGACTGACTTCAACCAGTAAAATTTTACAGAATTTGTCGGAACTGGAGCATATTTAAATGGGACCAAACAAGGGGAAGAACCAACTTTCAAATAAAAAATTATCATCCAAATCCCATATCGTTCACTCGGTCATAAGTTTTGAAGTAAAAACATAAAATATCGTCGAATTGACAACATCCTCCTTTTTTTAGATCGGTTAAAAATAACCAGCATTGTAATGATTTCTGGAGTACGAGAGGGATTACTAGGCGATAGGTTCGGCCGAGAGGGACCGTTACTTTGAAGGTTCCACGAGGGCATACAAGCTTGGAGTGGGAGGTACAGGGGTCGGACAAAACATTGCTTGCATGCTTCTCCATACGCCAGAGAAGACCACCATGGGGATTTATTTAACAGGTAAGACTCCAACATAACCTCGTCGCTATTCCCGTGAGGTGTCTCCCCCATGAAAATAAAATGTAATTAAGGAGGAAGTAGAAGTTTCGTGTACTCCAGAAGGAATTTGGACGTAAAATCAATGTCTGCATTGAAAGTATTTGAACAAAATATTATTGTACAGTGATTTTTGTTTTACCCACTCCTCCGCTACCTCGAGACTTGACGGAGTCAAGGTTCATCAATATAACTAAACAATGAATGCCATTTAGGTCCACCTTTGACGATAAACAATAGTCTAAAATTAATACAAAGCACCGAAATACTCACGAGCATTATTATATTGGCACGGTAAATCCGTACACTGTACAGGGGAAGTTAAAAAAAAACTAAATGGATTTAAATTGCCGTAATAATAAAAAACTTCAGGGTGGTTTGGTCATAATCCGCTTATGACCAAGTTTCGTTAGGTAAGTTTTCATGTTGCGAAGTGCAGTTCATATAAAAAGTAAAGAGAAATATCTGCATTAATACAGTGATCCTTCACCTTTCTTTACCTATTATATGACTATCTACGGTTCTTTCTACAGCTCAATAAATAATGGATCTTATTTCCGTTGCCTGTAGCAAATATAAAGCTATTTTTTTATCATTTAATTCGAAATATTTAGAGCCGAGTCAGCTTACTTGTCAACTTGGAATCGGAGCTTTTTTTTAGCTTTTAAAATGTAACGCACCCAACGCTCGGCTCGTTGCCGGAACATATCACGAGGATACTCCCATTCAATAAGACATGTAAACCATAAAATAGCGATGTACTCACATGAGCATGGACATTTGCTTAACACCATTAGTCCCATTTGTAAGCTGGATTCGGTATTTTGTAGTTAATTAAAAAAAAAAATTAACAGGTCTATTATTTCCCGTGCCGTAGCCAGGTACGAAATGGGACTAAGCGGCTTAGCAGGTGTCTGCATATCCCGCTGTGAGATTGAAAGGCGTGAGTGTATTTTTTAAGTTATTCACTTTGAGCTTGGAAAATTTGTTGGCACGCAGGTACAGGTGGCAAAGGTATTACATACTTATTACAGCAGGGGTAAGATATTACATTGCTCACTGTATTCGACAGCCAGTAACAAAGGTGCTATGGTACCCAACGTTTACCCTTGAATCCACTCACCATGGAAATTATGTTCAGAATTAGAGAAGTTGGATAGCATCGATTCGTAGTGACATGACAACTTTATTCATAGTCACGGTCTTGATCAAACTGATTTGTTATTACATTGTAACCTTCGAAGAAATGCCCGCAGGTATATTTAGTCAACTAACAATCAATACGTCTTTAGAACGAACGTCTAAAATATAATTATAAAGATTGTCGAAATGAGAGAACCTTTTTGTCAAGAACTTTTCCTGCAAGTTGTGTAGTTTTGTCCTTATCTATCATCATATGGCATTACTTTGATGTGTTCAAAATACAAAAAACTGTGTATATGGCACAATACATAACCTTTTCTACTAAGTAGAGAGTTAGAGTTTCATGAAGAAAAACTAAGATACATTTTGTGACTTTCCGAAGACACATAATTGGAAACCTTGAATCTTCTTTCATTACAGCAGCACCAAATAGTCTAATGCATTGTTAATGTTATCTCAAACGAGCATTCAGCTTTAAGGCAGATAAGTAGCCATTCATCGACGTGCCAAAGTCTCACAGAATAATTGTTGATAAGGGATCCTTCAAGATAATCCGACAATTTCTGATCATATCTTCAGAGTTCAAGCTGGTCTTTGTTCAAAAGGTCGCTATTATCAACGACTTTTTAAATAATGATGTGTTAAAATAATGAATTACTGATGTGTCGATTTTATCAATTAGTGGAAGAGGAGAGAGAATTTTTTTAGGACATAACTGTTGAACATCACTTATCTTAGCATACCTTCTAGGACATAGTAGTGAAATACGTTTAGAAAAAATAGGAAACGATTAAGTAATAGTGTGGTAAGATAAAATTTCAGTTTGAAAATTGTCGTACCAAGATTAATTTATGCTTCGATGTTTTGAGCATATGGAGAGGATGGATGCAAATCACGTAAACAACAAAGGGTTATAATAGGACCGCGTGAGTGAAGGGCACTCCAAAAGGTTCATAAAACAGATGTGTAATGTCTCACGGAAGGTAAACATTACTCGAAACAGTAACTGATGCGAAAGGGATACGGTAGAATCGTGGGAAATCGGAGATCTGTAGTCACTTCCTTCCCCTCTACGAGACAAGTGCGAAACAAGAGAAGCCCAAGCATCCGAGGTCTAAGCGACATACGCTTCTTTTTTATTTTTATATCTCCCCGAGACTTGAAGTCTAACTCAACGAAAAGCAACGTTGAATTGTTGAGTAACATAACGCTGTACCAACATAAAACTTTCCTACATGATAATAGGTCTGTTAGCTGTATGTAGTAAGTAAATAACAACAGGCTTAAAGTCGTTACAAACTTGACCTTGTCACTCATGTGCGTCGGTTTGGAGTACCCCACATAAACACAAGTAAAAAAGTAAGTACTCGTAAAAAGCGATCTTGGTTAGTATTTTTGCTGATTTAAAACAGCAAAAAACACACCGCGACGTGCAGTTGTAAAACTGGTTCTTAAAACAATTTTAATTAATGAAATTCTTTTTAATGCGAAGCGTGAGAAATTGGCATCGCGTCACCGGCAATCTCTTATGCTGGAGGATTAGTATAATTTTAATAATTTCTGGTTTATAAGCTATGTTTTGGTAACAAAATTCTTAGTGATGAATTTTAAAGCAGGATATGCATATTATATATTACGTCATGTACAGCGTGATACATACTATTATTATTGTGGAGGCATTCTCGTAAACTACAAATAATCAGGACATATCAAGTCGTCTTATAAAATAAAATAAATACACTTCACGCCTTTAATCCCAAAAGGGGTAGGCAGAGGCACTTGCTCAAGCAAATACCCACGGTTCACCAAGCGTATTTAACCCAACGTGACAGGGGGTGAGCCCACCACCGTTATAGGGTTCACACACTTTGTGGTGTGCGGGTTTCATCACGATGTTGTCCTTCACCGTACGAGCGTTGCGTTCAAGTAGGTATAATGTAAAATCAAGTAGGTATTTAGTTGTTTTTTTTATATTTTGAGGAAATGTATAATCACGAGACGTTGTCATTCCACTTTGTTTAGAGCTCAGACCAAGGACAACTAGACTTGCAAGCCGCATACCACCTTCAGTCAGTCTCTTTTCCACCAAAATGTATGGAAAATGATGTACTGATCTGGATCCAAACTGTGTTACTTTTACGGCTAGTTTGACAGTTTGTACTCAGATATAAGAGGTATTTCCACTGACCAGACAGACACGGATTTTTGAATCTTTAAACAAAAATGTATCTTATACACAATGTTCAAAGTATATTAATCCGCCGGATGCGGCCGGCTTCGTCGGTATTCCGCGTTCGGATACCGACGCATGCGGCCACCGTCAAGTCCTCGATGTAAAATAGACTTTGAACATTGTATATAAGATACATTTATGTTTTAAGATTCAAAAATCCGTTTCTGGCCGGGCCGTGCCGTGAAATACCCCTATAGTCTACACAGTAAGGGACAGCAAATATTTTCTCTTACTCTTTCACTCCTGCATGTCCTGATTATTGTTGTCTCGTTTTATTTCAATCATCAGTTTAGGATTGCAAGTCTAGTTGTTTTTGGACTGAGGTTTTGAGTCGTCTTATGCGACATAAAACCTATTCATCAGGTAAATAACATTGCATTTAATATTATTGCAGACTTTACCTATAGTTCGTGTTTTATGACCCACAAATAATAAACCAGAGACAATAAATAATAAGGCGTGAGTGTATTTTTGCTCCTATTTTACAACATAGACACTTTCTGAATGGTACGTAAATCATCAGTCACAAGAATGCGAACAATGCATGGAGCATGTGAAACACAATGCACATTAACTCAGTCAGCACCAGAAACGTTTACGGTGTAATTTATTATATGTACGTGTGTATAATCATTATTCACGTTGGCGTGTAGGTATTACTTTCATAGCATGGAACTTGTTATATTCTGGGACTACGAATAATACCTATGTCTCCTGATGAAATACGAATGTGGACAAACAATATAGCAATTTATTGATCTAACAAACTGGTGATCTGTTGGTTATTTGATGCATTCAACTGTTGATCTATTTGGTTTATTACTGGTTGCTGATCTACTGCACGTTGTACTATTGAGTTTAGGACCTTACAAATAGGTCCCTTTTTATATGCATGACTGACATTTTTAACCGATTTCTCTACCTGTCTTTGTGGAGGTAATTGTTTTCCATAGATGTCTGAACTACTCATTAAGATTCTATTTGTAGTTCCGTACAGTGGCTATTAAATAAGGAGTAACTGATTATAGTGTAGTCATATGCTCATATTCTGCATCACGCTTGTATCCAGATACTTTGCCTGGTATGATTGTATCCATTCTTATTAATTGTATGGCAATAGACACTACTGCTTGTTTGCACTTACCTACAATCTTTGATTTTCATTCTTATGCTATCCCAAGAACGAGTGCCACTATTTATTTTGACAATAATTTTGAAGCTGGCGACCCTGGCGTTGGAGATCTGAGTGGAATATGCAGGCTGAGAATTAACTTGAATGTTGTATCGGAGGACATGGATGTGGGCTGGAGTACCTTAGCACTTGCCCTCGCACATGTGTTATTCCCGTGTGCCTAAATAAATAATGAAGGTCTAATCTATATTCCGAGGTATATTCGGAGTGATAATGAACTGTAACTACATAATTACACAACATTGTTGACAATGAGGAGGTGTCAATATCAGTCGACATGCGGGTCACGAGATCGTGTGTAAACTTTAGTTTGAAATGATTGAGAATACTTGAAAATAGTACCTTAACTGCCCAAAAACACAAGGTATTTTTACTTTAGGATTTTACCTAGATTTTGACAAAATTGAAGGTTGTCTAGAAGGTATCTCGGTTTAATAGGATTTGTTCAACATATTGGGGATTACGTTGTGAGTTAATAGATGTACCTACGTTATGAAGACTTTTATTGATAGTCATTGGTTGTTGCCGCGGCAGCAATAAACCTTAATTGTGTCTGATTTACTGCCAATCTATGAGCCTTCTTGTTCTAACTTAAGACTAAAGTAATACGGCGTCGATTCTCTTAACTAGAAAAATAATCTTGTCTGTGAGAGAGTGTAAAAGGACAGCGAGCAATGGTCTTAGAATCGTTATGTTGGGCTCGTCAATATGAACAACTTTTACTATGACGACAATATGGGAAATGAAAAATAAATTTAATCTCAATACAAAATGTCTTCTCCCGAGGCAAAATGTCTATTTTGTATAGAGATAAAAAAAATGCATTTCCCCGCAATGTCGCCATAGTAAAAGTTGTTCATATTGACGCACTCAACAATGTTTCTAAGATTATTGCTCGGGGTCCTTTTACACGTAAGATTAGATATTATGTACGGTTAGTCAAGAAAGTGGGCATATTCGTTTTGTTTGATGACATTAATTCCTGTGTCACTAAATTATAAAGAATAAGGTATATAACTAATTGTTATATGGTGACACGTAAAAAGATAACGTTATTTCCTTAGTCTACAATGCAGAGCAGATGCGTTGCCAACTGTATCGTTAGAAAAAATTGTTTTCTGTCAGTAAACGTTATGAAATAACCATACTTAGATTACTAGTAGTAGTTAGTAATTCTTAGTTTTAGTTCGTACTTATGTTTCTTCCATAGTAATATTTCTAATAGAATGAATAGTACTAGTAATAATTATAAACACAATGGCGACGATAACAAACCGTAGCAAGTGCAATTCGCTTGGTTAATTAGCAACAGCAGTGCCAGCCTAAGGTTAGAATATTAAATAACTAAACCAGTAATTACTCTTGTACTTGCGCTAGATAACTTTCACTTTAGATACGGTCTATCAAAAAATTGGCCAAATAGATGACACTTCCTGTGCCACTAAAACATCAATAAAGTGGAGTTTGTCACATTGCGGAAATTAAAAAAATAAGTTATTGTCTATACCCTGGCAAGTCTACCAATTCTCTTTTGATAGCTATCATTTGTGTATTCTGGAGACGTGACAATCAATATTTGTACGCTGTGGACAGCTGTCAAAATGGAATTGTTAGATTTGCCAGACTTTACTAAGAAGTTTTCTAAAAAAATCTATCTAATTGCACTTGCTACGGTATTTGTCAAAAGTAGTGGGAAACGAAAGTGACGCAACTACTCTATTCTATGAACATCTTCGGACTGGCCCTTTTTTCTTGATTTTTATTTTTTTAACTTTAAAAAATTATAGGAATATATTTCTATTATGAGTTTCAAAGGTGGTAGACCAGGGTTTTGGCCGGCTGTAACTATGATTCCTAATTCAGCGGCAGGGCTGCCGTACAGGAATTGTTCCCTGTATTTTTAGATGGGAGCAGACAGTGCATCAACGTTGCATCGGAAATTATACTGGGATCAAGTGCCGGGCAGTCGAGATCGGAAGCATACCCTACGCTTACGGCTCATACGTCCGAATACCGGACAGATCGCTTGGCCGGGTTCTGACGCAATTCCTCCGGGTACTCCCGGGATCTGCCCTGCTCGCGACGGAGGTCATCGTGGGGGTTTAGTCGGTAAGAGTCCGACACTACCTCGTTCGCTGTCCCCATGGCGGCGGGGTGTCCATGAGGATTCCCCCACGTAAAAAAAGCACAACGTCTGTCGAGTCCACTAGTACTTACTAATAAAAGTGGGAGTAACAAAATTATCGCTACCATAGAAATGCAACAAGTGGGGCGATTGGGCAGGTAAAGTAAGTTGTAAAATAAAAATGTTTATACATGTTTATACCTAGACCCGGCAAACATTGTTTTGCCCATTATAAATTCCGTTCCTGTGGGAATTTCAAGAATTCATTTCTTAGTGCACTCCTAAGCTGTCCTAAGTTCCTACGATTAGCCACTTGGGCTGTGCGTTGATAGTCAGTCAGATGCTTCTCCTTTTATATACTTAGAAAAATAATGTCAGTGTGTATGTTTCTTACTTCTGCACGGAAAAACTACGGAACGGTTTTTAACGGTACATGGCACGAAGATAGATTATAACCTGGATCAGTACGTATGCTATATTTAATCCCGAAATTTCCACGGGCACATAACTAACTGGATAAATTAAGGATGACGATGGGCACGGCTAATTTGCTTATAATCAAGGCCGAATCATCCGCAGTACACTGATTCCGGTAATGAAACCGGATATTATTTAATATTAATTGCACCGGTAAATAAATACAGCTAAACAACTTTTTCGCTCATAATGGACGCACCTGTTGTAGAGTTGCGGAAACGTCTCATATCGTATACATCCATCTGATTAACATCGTAACGTCTAATTAAGCAATAGCTCTATTTATATAACTTTAAAGAAAATAGTACCGACTTCAAGCAATACCTAAAATTTTACATGTTTGTAGTTTCCTCATGGATGCCATTGTCGGAACCGAACTAAATTTATATGGAACCAAACGGGAAACACCAACTCACAAATTAAAAAATATCATTCGTATCGGTTCACCCAGTCAAAAGTTTTCAGGTAACAAACATTAAAAAAAATACCGATGAATTGAGAACATCCTCCTTCTTTTTATTGTCGCTTAAAAATATGTACTGCGGCGGTATTACCCGCAGTGTATCTCGGATAAATATAGCGTATGCTAAGATTAGCTTATATTCCGATGTATAAGCTAAATTATTTGTGCCTTTAGAGTAGCCTTTGGATGTTTGAGTTCAATCTCTTCAGTACGTTTTACGTGATAGTGTAACAAACTTTCTAACATACAAACTTTTGCGTTTATAATACTAGAATGTACACACATCAAAAGTGTCTACGGTTCAAGTACATTTTAGAACATTACATTTTAGCACAAAAAAAAAGAACATTGCAATCAAGAATATATTTTACAAAATCTGAATTCGTTCATAATTTATTCAAAAGGTGGTGATAAGTAATTGATACAGGCATGGGGAATTAGGTAGAAGACCACTCCAGAAGATTAGATTTGATTTAAATAAATTAGATTTTTTAGAGCTAA
This sequence comes from Conopomorpha cramerella, assembly GCA_012932125.1. Classification (NCBI taxonomy): domain Eukaryota; kingdom Metazoa; phylum Arthropoda; class Insecta; order Lepidoptera; family Gracillariidae; genus Conopomorpha; species Conopomorpha cramerella. The sequence continues at coordinate 21,952 of SJJU01003634.1, forward strand.
AAATGTTCTTGATCCCTAGACACTTTTGATGTGTGTATGTATAGTCATATCTTTATACGAAAGGAAAGAACAGCTGTGGCCCCAGCGCGCGCTATGATTGGCCGTTTAAATCAATCTGAGAGCAATTCCGCTTGTTTCAACAAATCACAGCCCGTAATATGTCTTGTCCTGTGTATATCTTGGAGCGAGAGGATCTATAGTCTGTTTAATCGACGGACGATTTGACATATCGAACTGTCACTTTGCGAAATAATGTTGCCGGATTTTCACCGAGAGATGAAATTTCATAATCAATCAATGAAATTAACGAATTAAAACTGTCAAATTAATGTATACCTAATCTTCTACCGCGACAATGTATTTTTTTTTAATCTATTACCCGTACATGATACGAAGTGTCAGGTCGTTTGTCGATTATTTTTACGTCACAAGCGTCTGTGGTCCAGTTGGTCGGACACTTGACTTGTAACCGGGAGGTCCCGGGTTCGAGTCCGGCGACTGGACGTGTACCAATGGGACTCTTTTTCAGAGCCTATGTACGCAACGCAACGCTCGTACGATGAAGGACAAAATCGTGATGAAACCCGCACACCACAAGGTGTGTGAACCCTATAACGGCGATGGGCTGACCCCCTGTCACGTTGGGTTAAATACGCTTGGTGAACCGTGGGTACTTGCTTTAGCAAGTGCCTCTGCCTGCCTCTCTTTGGGATTAAAGGCGTGAAGTGTATTTATTTTATTTTATAAAAGCTGAAACATTTTTTTCTGTAAGTAGGGCATCTCGATCAAATAGATTTAGCAGATTGTTAGTAGTCCCTTTAACCTGGCAGGCCTGATCATTATGCTCTCATACTTTGAATATCGTCTTGACTATTGGGCGTACCAACAACTTAGGCAGATATTAGGAGGATACGTTTTGTCTCAGTTTACCACAGTCGATGATATGTGATTGACGGGATTCTATCGTCTAATAGGATGATGTTTGCATGAGCGTCTAATGTGTGCCTTAATAGCTTGGTATGAACCAGATTCATATTGTTTCAAGCCTGAAACGAAACGTTCCCCTCCATGAAGTTTTTAAAACGTTTGCTCTATGAAATTTGTAAGTCTACATTACCTATGTCTTTATGGCTTCTATTGGATTCCACAAACCAATATTACAATGGTAAATTGTCGTGCGTATTTTGTTACAGTATTTTGTTTTTCATTGCAAGTAGCTTAATGGGGAGGTGGAATTTATGTTTCTTTCCGTGACATTGAATCGTCATTGAGTTATCAGCTGAAATGTACAAAGTTGAATCTACAGAAACAGTAGACGTGGTCTAGTCCAGTAGTACAGTTATTTTGTCCCGTGGTTAATTGAAAAACTACCCTATTTAGTGGTGTTAAAGTCACAACTGAAATTAGCATGCGTCTTAATATTTTCAAAATAAAAATGGTCCTTCTTTTGTACAATAGATCTCAATACCGCTAAGCACGATTCCCTTACCTCGACGTATCGATACCACGATTCACCAACAATGGTTAGTATGCAGTAGGTACCTTAATGTAATTATAGGCACGTTAAAGATTTATGCTAAGATATATTTAATTTCTATTATTGTAATTCTTGCCACGCCCTAACAGGCTCATATCTTAGACTTAAGATATATGGCAATAAATAAATTAATACATCAAATTCACACTAACTTACCGAGCAGCTGATTGCCATTTTGCAGTGGCGTGACCTGGCTTTTACGACAAGGTAGGCAGTAATCCCCAAGGATTAACATCTATGTATAAGTAACTTGTCTTTACGAAATACCCAACCTATCTACTCACCCACAAAACACAGGACCTTCGTTAGCCTGTGTCGTGAGTACAACAAAAAAAGATCTAGCAACAACTCTATTATTAGGTCGGGTAACCAAAATACTAAGGTAGGCAGTGATTTTGCTATGATCGTGTGCACGCCACTGCCATTTGTATTTATACACACACATAATACTATGGAGTTTAAGAAAACGTGTGCATTGAAAAAGAGCAAGTAGACGCGCACGTCTCCAGAAAGGCCGTACGCCAGAGACAGGTAGGCCTGGGTGGTGGTGGCCTAATCCGTTAATTAAATGAATACAGGAGGATTTTTAAATAAAAAAAATAAATACACTTCACGCCTTTTAATCCCAAATCGGGGTAGGCGAGGCACTCTGCTTAATAAGCAAATGCCCACGGTTCACCAAGTGTATTTAACACAACGTGTCAGGGGGTGAGCCCAATTTTTTATTTTGGTTTGAGATATAGGATTCCTTGGGGAAAGTTCTTTGGTATCATGGGCCGGGTGATATTCTAGAGATTCCCCAACGTTTTTAATTTAACTTTGTATAATGACGTCTGTCATAAATGAACGGTCTGTAGTAGGTATAGCCAATAAAAGAAAAGTTAAAAGTTACGCATAATATTTGCTGACTTGTACCCAGCACAGAAACCCCGCCCTCCCGTGTAAAACAATATCTAAATCGATCATCTAGAAACCTGGCCCTCTTCAACAAAACAATGGAATCAGTACCCCTTCATGTGCGGTTACCAGCTTAGAACAATAACGGCCGGTCGGCCATATTGGATCTTTTGACGTTTCAAAGACGCCATGATGGCTCCAGTTGCGATTTGCGCGCGAACCGGCGATAAACAATGGCTGATCAAGTTACTCGGCTATAACCAATAAAGCATGTTAGTATTACAATGTGAATTAAGTTCTATTGGATACGCGAAGTAGGTTGTAGGAATAGACCCCAACGGAAATATGAATAAATTAATTAATTAACCTACCTACGTTTGTAGAGTTAATTTTTAATTGATACCTGATTCCTACTATGTTAACACGGAAGAATTTTGCAAGATTTCATTTAATCGAATATAATTGGAATTCATATTAAGGTCGGATATAGGAACGAGAAGTTTTCCTTAAAAAATTTACGAAAGAGCGAGTCCGAGGAGAAACGATCTTAGAATAAAGATTTTGCATCTCTTTCGTTTTGTGACAGATAGATTTTTTATAAAACTAATCATATGAAATCTAAGTCATACAATTGCAAAGCCAAGGCACCAAAAAACTACAATGTAAAGCATAGAAGGACCTCACAACTCAGGACTGCGTACAGTGGAGGTCATTGTTGACCCTTAGCATTTAAGTGAAATCTCTATTATATAAAATTGTATTGATGTTTGTTAGTCTCGCTAAAACTCGAGAACGGCTGGACCGAATTGGCAAATTTTGGTCTTAAATTACACATGGAAGTCCAGTGAAGGTTTAAAAGCTCTATTTCTTCCAAAACACGGGGTACAAAAGCGACTTCCTATGGCAAAACAAATGTTTGCCATAGGATTTAATGATTTCAATTTCGATGGATTTCCTACACGCATTTCTTCATAGTGTTTTTCGTCTTGGTGTTTCCTTGTGTAGGTATCTAAGTATACAGTGTATAATAGGAACCCGAGCAATGGTCGGGTTGTTGGGCTCGTCAATATGAACAACTTTTACTATGAAGAAATGAAAAAAAAATAATACCAGCCCGATACAAAATGTCATCTCCCGAGGTAAACATTTGCCTATTTTATATGGAGATGAAAATATTTTTTGTTGCCCACATTGTCGCCGTAGTAAAAGTTATTCATATTGACGAACCCAACAACGTTTCTAAGAACATTCCTCGGGGTCCTTTTACACGCAGTGATGCTTCATTTACTGATACGTAAAAGTAGATGATGTAAACGGCCGGGTGAGTAGAGGTCGCCACAGAAGGACATACATCGTCCACATAGGTGTGATGTCCTGGCGGAAGGTAGCGTGAAATGTACTCGAAACCGGATGTATGTATGTATAGATGAAGCGAAAGAAGTATGTCAGGAGCGTTACAAATGGGGATCTGTAATCTCTGCTTACCCCTGTAGGACACATAAAAAAAATTCAATAGCGTAAGATGCCGTGAAAATTTAAAACTCGAAACCGGAGATCATGTATGAAACGTAGGTATGTAGATTTAACTAAAGGGGTAGGTACCTACCTACCTATATCAAGACCGAGACAAATGTATATCTGTAATCTCCCCTTTGCGATACGGGCGTGATGTTTATGTAGGTACGGTCGGCCAAGAAAATGGTCTATCAGTTTCGATGACACTTCCTGT